>LOJH01021843.1:0-17322 GCA_001685095.1 Ellobius talpinus
ATTCATTCAATAATTACTAGAGAGCATTGCCTGTATTCCAGGAATTATTCTAAATTTAAAAACAGTGATGAAACAAAAACTGTTTCCATGTAGCACGTGATCTAACAGGAGAGACGGACACTAGCCTAAGTGTGTTAAAGTCGATGAATAGAAACCATACATTCTGAAAGGAAAGAAGTGAGTCCTTAAGGAGGATAGACAACAGACTTCTTGAGTTGATACATGCGGGCTGGAAAGGAAGAGTCAGATAGGAGTGAGAAAGGGTCACCAAAGGCACATTTTACATGGAGGGATTAATAAAAGTCAAGGAAAGTATTTGTGAAGTCCTGAAATCAAGGCATGGAGAAAACCTGAGGTGAACAATGGTGGGGCTGTGGTAGAAAGAAGGTATAAGAAAGAGTATTCCATGTTTCAATAGCGGTGTTCTCCGGGGAGATGAACATGAGAAGGGGACAGGATTCTTACCAGTATCTCAGAAGCCTAGTGTGACCAGTCTTTCCAGGAGCTCTCCACTAGAGGGCCCACGTGAGTCTCCACCATGTCCTGGAAGATGCTACCAGGTTCTTTTCCATCAGTAGTCCTTACTACATGCAGAGCTTTGAAAGGATTATAAGAAACAATACATATAACACATGGGATATGACACAAACTGAGAAACTAGTAATTATCATTTTTACTTATAAACAAATGATATTACCATTTTAATATCAAGTTATAGCAAATGGTCCATGTAATGGATAACATTTCCAGCTGCTGCCTCATTTGTAGAAAGAAAAGGGCATGGTGGTATCTAGAAAGACTCCAAATAAAAGATGACATCATTGGTGAGACACAGTGAACATAGCCTGGCTTTGATAGCTTTCTGGTTCTATCTGCCTCATGGCCTATTCTAGAACAATATATGATTTTGAATTTTATGATCCTAGTAAAATATCTTCAGTGTAATATTCCTTTTTCTCTGAGCAACTGCTGAGGTGCTGTTTTGTGTTAGTCGCACCCTGGGGCATAGTGATGAGAACACGCACCAGTGCAAAGAAAACTCACTAATACCAAAGGAGAAAACGAGCAACAATTTCTAAATTAGTACGTGCAAGTCATTCTAAATTTAAAGAAATGCGGCCTTCCTTTGAAAGAGTGAATGGCTAATGACCTAGTCTTTTTCCTGACATAAATACTGGGAGCTGGCAGTTCACTGGAATGTTAGACTTAATGTGATAAGGAAAATACAAAATAATATCAGGCATTATAGAGACTGCTCTTCATCTTAGTTACTTTCTGTTGCTGATGTTGCATCTCATAACAAAAGTAAAAAATGATTATTGTGGGTATAGAATCGGAAAGGGAGTAGCAAGGCAAGATATAAGCTATGTGAAGGGGAAGTGGGAAATGGGGGTTTCTTAATTAAGAAGGAAGATAAATATGGAAGGAAGGAAGAGGGTAAAGTAACAGTAAGGTATCTAAAAGTGATAAGTTTCATACAAGTAAGTATCTACCTATAATGCTTGTAAGTCAAAACATAAATATACACACACAGTTTAAATGAAAAATGTCCATCTGGGCTGACAATGCTTCCCCCAAGAGCCATAGACCAAAGAACGATATCCCCAACACCAAGCATGGGAAGTCCTCTTTTGAGCTGTTGGTCAGAATTGTCTAAGAGAATTCCAAATATTATAAATATTGCTATTGCCTTTGGTTGTCCCCAGAGAAGGAAAGCAAGTCCTTATTGCTGAATACATCATGTATATCAGACACAGCTCAGAGGACCAGAGCTGGAGATGATCAGAAAAGAACATCCTTGTGGACTAGCTTTCATTATACCAGAAGGTGCCATGCAAGCTTGCAATGGAGGGAGACAACCAAGAGTCCCAGCCATCATAGTGACCATCATTGCACAACAGCCCTAAGGGTATAACAGTCACACGTGTATCTTGGTTGTAACCAGCAGTTCTCTAATTGGACTTAGGAGCTACTCAGCAAGAGGAAATTATGCCTTGCAAACCACCAAAGGTTAATGAAGTCACGGATCTTAGACGAGAACCTACAACTACCACTTGTTAAACCAGCACAACCATAACTATATTATAAATACTCATCCTTATACCCACAGATAAAAGTAGTTCTTATTCCTTATCAAGGAAAGTTTTCTTTGCAACAGAGACCATTACATGAAATCACAACCTACCAAAATTGCAGAGTTGTGGGGCCCAGTCCCACCTGATACATCTATAATACAACTCCTGAATCTAAGGCTCAAGATCATTCCAGAAGAGGAGGCAGAAAGATTTAAAGAACCAGAGAACAGAAAATTTGCTGTGAAATTTTGTTTTCTAGAAATGTCTGAAGCTACACCCATGAAGTTTCACCAACATAACTATGTAAACGAGAGAGCTGGAGAAACAGTCTTCTCCTCTCCCAGGAAAAGCATACCAATTGTCTGTCCAATATCAAAAGGTCAGAACTGAAAGTATATACATATAAGCAACAATATATGAGTTGTGTAGCTTGAATTTATGTATTTAGGAATACATACATACATATGTCTATAAAAATTTTTAAAAAAGAAGCCACAAATTTCAAAGAGAGCAAGGGTAGGATACATCAAAGGGTTTGGAGGGAGAAAAGTGAAGGGTAGAATGGTGTAATTATATTAAAGTATCAAAAATTGAATAGTTTTTAAAAGTAACTTAATAGGCTTATTTTGCCTCAGAGTTTCAGGCGAGGAATTCACAGCAGGAGGATTTTGAGAGATCTGACCCACACGAGTAACATGTGTCCACAGTCAAGAAGCAGCAAATAATGGATACCTGAGTTCAACCCTCTTTCTCCTTTCTATGTAATCCAGGATCTCAATCTAGAGAGTGGTACTATCCACAGTGGGCAGGTCTTCCCACCTCAGTTAACCCAATCATGATAATCTGCCATAGGCATGCCCAAAGATCCATCTCTTAGGTGATTCTAGACCTCATCAGATTGACAGTTTGAGATTAACCATCACACCCTCTGTTTTACAAATGAAATGGGGTGAATCGGAATGATGAGAGTTCTGTGCCAGTGTTCTTTGTCAGGTGGATACCCCAAACCCATCCAAATGGTCTTGAGAAGTTGGTTCATGTAATTGCCTTTCTGAATCCTTTGCATATCTTGGAGACCAGGTCCCTCATCTCATTTTCAAGAGATCGTATATGTGGAGGAGATGTTGATGTGCTAATGGTTATGACTCCTGTTGGAGAATTAATGGGAACATGCTATCTCTGACTGATAAACAGCCCACTAAAAGACAAGGGAGAGGGCACAGAGCATGAACTAATGTATGTGGAGTTCTTGTGGCATGAGGTTATAGAACTGGCCCTATAGGGGAGGATAATTAACCGGCCACTGCAGGCAGGTAGTCATGGTTCTAGAAGACCACATTCCTCCTGCCAATGAGGCTTTCTTGCCTATTCTGGCAAGGTCCATAGAAGAATGAAATGGAGGAAAGAAATACATCTTGCATTTTCCAATCTTATACTTAAACAGATTTTGGATGTAGACATTTCTGGATCTCTGCCATCTGGTTAGTACGTATTGTAATTCCTTGTTACTGTGACTATGGAATTTCACAAGCCCCTAAGGTTACAACTTTGCTTACACTTCAGGAGGATACAGCCCATTATTGTGGGGATGTCATGGTGGCAGGAGAGTGAGGCAGCTAGTAACAGCCATCTATAGTTTGGAAGCAGGGAGCAATGAATGTTACTTTGCCTTCTCTAATGTAGTCTTGGATCATAGCCTGTGAGATGGTATCACCCACATGAAATGTGGGTTTTCCTACACTGACTAGCCTAATGTAGAAACTCCCTCACAGATGGGCTTAGAGGCTTGTTTCTTTGATGTCAAATTGACAGTCATGATTAGCCATCATAGTAGGCAACTCATGCCCTGTTTTGCATTAGGAGTAAGCCTTCAGAGATTTAATAAACTTCAGAAGATGGAGGAAAGTATTAATTTTTAAAAGCATTATTCGACTGTGTGAATTTATATGTGAATTTCAGAAGGGGCCATCTGCATTGCTGTTCTCTTAGATGACATTATCAGAAGGTACTGCAGAGAAATACACTACTATCCCCAGCAGTGTCCAGCACCACTGCAGAAAACAGGGCCATGGATCTTTCCAGGAGTCTAAAATAATTCACAAGGCTTTCTTGTTATTCATATGGTCAGAGCATTAATAACACAAGACCTTGAGACCCTGTCTTCCTGAGCCTTGAGACCAGCCAGAGGAATGAGGTCCTGATTCCTTAGATTTAGAGCAGCATGTTTTCTCCCCTTTGGGAAAAGAAAAGAATTGATTAAAAGTGAATTCATATGAGAACAACACACCTGGGCTCTTTAGAGATAAATGAAAACCAATTGCTTTGGGAGAAACACAATCATTTATGAAAATGATATCATGTGTCATCAAATTTATAGCAGGTAGACGACTGATAAGGATTGGGGCTATACCATGATATCTTTCTCTGCCTCTGTCTCTGTCTTGTTCTCTCTCTCCCTCTCTCTCCCTCTCTCAATCTCTCTCTCTCACACACACATGCATAAATGCACGCACACCCCCACACTCACATACGTATTCACCCACGCATACACACATTCACACACAAAAGCTTGCATGCACACCTTTTACTACGTGACATGTATTTTATGACTGTTGTATTTCACAAACCTGTATTATGCATCAAATGTAAGTAATTCTATACATAGTTTTCCCACTGAAATGACACCAAGTTCTCTGATTATTTAGCTGCTCTCTAGATCCATGTGTGAAAATGCAAGGAATTAAATGCCCAAGAACTGTTGCTAAATAAAAGTAAGCACAAGCAGCTATAAAACATCCAATTTCTATTATGTCCTCAAAACATCCAGTCTCATTACAACTTTTTGTATTTATCATCCTCCCTTTGGTGAGCCACACAGAGAAGAGTGGCTAACTAATTGAGTTTGGAAGCCGTTTGTCATTGAGAATGATTTAAATGTAATTTTTCTCTCCTCCCTCCTTAAGACTGAATATTACCAAACTTTTCATCTCTGCCTACTTGATTGATGAAACTGCATCTCAGTGTTTAATTTACATTTCTCTAAATGAGTAATGTCCAGTAATTTTTTTCAAGCTTGTCAGCCATTTCTCTTTCAGTGACTTATTTGAGGTATTCCCCTATGCTATGTTATAACATTACAGACATGGATAATTCTATTTAATATGATAACATTTGATTTATAAAGTTTTATGTATGTACATCATAGCCTGTGTGTGCGTAATTATTTTCTGTAAAGATGTAATGGTTACTTCTGGCAGTTACATTGTAAAATAATTGTAGGGAATGGGGGACAGAGAAAATTACTTTAATTTTTACTTTCTCTTTGCTGCACCTATATACATAAGTTCCTTTTGAATAGTTCTTATTGGCAAATAACTATACATTATATGGGATACAGTGTAATGTTTTGATATACTTTTGTACTATAGAGTATATACACATTTTTCTGTATATATCGTGTTGTTTATTATTTTACACTAAAAAGTATTATGAAATAACTTGCTTTTAGCTAAGAAATAGTAAAAGAAAAGTGACTATATGAGTCACATGACTTTCATTTCCTAGTCTTTATGAATCAGGTGTCAGTAATATTATTGTGGTAGAGACTTAAGTGGCTGTACGGAAGAATGGAGGCTGAGGAAAGATGAGGTGTCCTATTCAAACACAGTTCCAAACTTATGGTACGCTGCTGGCCAGAGGGCTGATGTGTGCATGGTTCTTCTCTCTGTTGGTAACGACTCTGCAAAGAAGGCTAGGAAGGTGATGGAGGATAGTACAATGGCTTCTGCTCTGAGAACTGCTGCTCACCAGCTTCCTGCTCTTCCCATCATGAAAAGGAGTGAATACAGAGACTGGCCTTCAGTTAAGAGGTGCTTCTTGTATGAATGCAGCCTCCAGTTCCTTTGTGGCTGGGCAGGTGCTGGTCTGTAGCTGGGAACTCAATGCTGTTTCAAAGAGAATTCGCATATAATTTAAAACCCACATTTGCATCTGCAAGTGCCGCTATTTTACACATAACGGCATCGTGCTTCTCTTCTAGTGGGAGGAGTTGGCTTTCCTTTTAGAAATGGCATCTCTCATTTCTGATGAAACCATTTTAATTTGGTGGTTCTGCCTATTAAGCCAGCAAGAGCAAGGCAGCTATTAGAGGGAGGTGGTGGAGAATGGCATCTCTGACATGCCACATCAGCTCCTCACATGGTGCTTCATTGAGTGGATGACAAGCAACAGTGCAAAACCCAAAGAAATCTTTTCCCATCACTAACATGTTTGTAAATAAAGCAAACAATTTTTTATGTTATGTCCTGAAAGGTCTCTAGATTATTGGCAAACAGTACCTGAACTTGACAGGTCATGAGATACTGGAAAGATCTGTGCACTGTTTGCCTAGGGGGGTCTAAGGAAAAACTCTGAGCCATAGAAACAGGAAAAACAAAGCAAAACTATAGTATCTACAATGTCATGGCCTCATGTCTATATCATGGAGCACATAATGTCTATGTAAGTGCTTGTAACAGAACAAAAGCTAATAGTATAAAATATTTGACACACATTGCAACTTTAACCAACTGTTCATCTGCAGAACTTCTTAGAACTTTTAATAAGATAGTACAGTTTGGCAGGATACCAGTGGGACTATTTAGTGTCAAATTGTATATAATATTATTCTATGGAAAATATGCTGAATTTAAAATTTATCTCTATTCTCAGGCTTTCCCAGCATTATATTGTGTTTTGGGATTAAGATGGTATATGCCAAGTACATCAAGAAAATTTTATCATGTCTTTTCCATCCAATCAATATCCATGAAACACTTGCAAAAATTCTGGTTCTGAATCTCATGTCATACAACTGTATGAGACTATATATTACAAATCTAACTCTGTCAAGTAAAATTGTTTGAGATAGGAACTTTATATGTAGCCCAGGTCAACCCCGAAATTATGATCTTGCTTCAGCCTCCTGAGTGCTCAGGTTATGAATTACACTATCATTTATGTTAAATTTTTCTTTAATTGTTCTAAAATGTCCTTCTACCCACAGATAAGTGTAGTTCTCATCAAGGAAGCTTCTCTTTACAACAGACAGAGATCAATATAGAAAACCACAACCAGTCAAAATACAGAGTTGTGGAGCCCAGGCCCAAAGGATACAGCTGTAAAACATTCCCTCATCTTAGTGTAAGGAAACGTTCAGAAAGATTTTGGAGCCAGATGTTCAGAGAACTTGCTGTGAGATTGTGGATGCTAGTTATAATCATGAATTCCTGCCAGCATGACTACCTAAACTTGAGCTGAACAAAGTTGACATCAATAGACAAGGTAATGTGGGCAGAGAAAAGCCCATGAGGCCTCAACCCTACACAAAGAATTATGGGCAAACTGAGGAAATATGGGAGTAGGAGAGGTGGCCTTTCACAAGGAAGAGAACACCAAATGGTTGTCCAGTATCAAATGGTCAGCCCTGGAAATATACATACAAGTAACACTCTAAGTGAAAAAAATTTCACTAATTTTATGCATGCAATAAAAATTAGTGAAAAAATAGGTCATAAATATGAAAGAGAGTGGGGAAGGATACATGGGAAGGTTTGAAGGGAGGAAAGTGAAAGAAGGGATGCTGTAATTATATTATAATCTCAAAAAACAAAACATAATCCCCTACAAAAGAAACAAGCCCAAAACTACAATAGCAATACTGAATAGACAGTTCTTCAAGACAATGAATCAATCTATTTTGTGGAAGGTCTGTCTAGTGTTTGTGTTCAGTGTCTGTGGAATACCCTTTCTAACTCACTACCTTTCCTTTCCTCCCTATGGCTCTCCCACTATGTGGCCTCTCTCCTCATGTCTGCCAGTCTTCTGTGCTGTCAGAATCTTTGTGTCCCTTTCTTTCTATGTGTTATTGTCTTACAAGCTTATGACAAGCTAGGAGGAGATTGTACTGACATACAAGGACTTGTTTGTGTCACAAAAGTGACTAGGAAAGCAGTGACTCTTTCATTGTATTAGCAAAAGGTTTAAGGAGAACCTGGGATGCTCATGGGTGAATGATTAAGAGATCTCTAACAGATCTCTTCTTCTGTGCTCCTCCCCATGCCTGGTGACAGAGTGTAAGACATAAGAATATAAGAACCTCAATTCAAAATCACCAGGAACTAGAGTCATTGAAATAGTCATCCTCTTCTCTTACTGAGTAGAAAGGCAGATGAAGTTACAAAGTCAAATCAGACTTTGACTAGTTTAGACTGAGGTTAATGTCTACAAGGAATTAAAAAGTCCCTGTACTGTATGAACATCTCACTATGAAACAGGTCCTCCCCCTAACACAAACACATACATACACACCCATGCACACACATACAGAGAGAGAGACAGAGAAAGAGACAGAGAGACAGAGAGACAGAGAGAGACAGAGACCCAGAGACAGAGACAGAGACAGAGAGGGGGTGTAGGGAGAGGGAGAGAGTGAGACAGAGAAAGAGACAGAGAGAGAGATGCATTGCCCCATTAATTCTCAATTATATAGAGCTAAAGGCTGGTTTACAGAATCACTTCCACCTAGTTTATGGCAATGACTCCAGAAGGTACAATACCTATAATATCTAATAGGAAGATACAGACATTGCCTGAAGTATATCATATTTCTGTATTATTTGGCTGTAATGCCTTTTCCTATTTACCTACATATTTGCATCTTACAAGAAAGCCTTTGAAGCTCAAGTGTGGTAATACCAGATGTTGCTTTTAACTATATTTGATGCATGAGGTCTCCTGGAGCTCCACAGCCCAGGTTGACCTTCTGTCTCTGCCTCTCAGGGAAGAGAGTAAGGGGAATTCAAAAAAGATTGCAAGTGTGGAAAGCAGAGAGGGTAATTCAAAAAATGAAGGTATATTTAATCATTGAGAATCCTATGTAGCTATCTACAATTATGTCTGGAAGACTATTCACAAATATGGAAAATATTTATCATATATTAAGTGAAATGAGTCCTTTATCAATTAGTATCACAGAATCTAAATCTAGTAAATATCTCCATTGATCTTTTACTTTTTAGTGCTTGGCTAGGACTATAAGGCAATCATCAAAGCCATGACCATTTCTGGAAATGGTATCATGGGTGTTTTCAATGTATGGGTATTATTTATCTGTGGCTTTAAAAATCCCTACAATGAACTTGAACTCCTGAGAAGCAATTGATGCTATCCAGGATGATTGGTTGGAAAATATTCTCAGAACACATGGGGGCCAAGATGCCACTATGCTGAATTAACATGACAGTGATATTTCTAACAATTATTCACACTTACTAGTAAGATAAGAAATATAACCTATAATTTAGAGAACACTTGAGGAGTGCCAATGTGGAAATCACATTACAAATATAGTTCTATTATTCCTCACCTCAGCTCCAGGAGGCAGAAATCCTTCTCATTCTCATTTTGGAGAGGACAACACACTGTGGTGAGAGGGACACACCTTGCCAGAGGCTGTTCTACTGGTAAAAGGTTTAGCTATGATTCTGATAGAATAATGTAGCCCAGTATTCTAGCAACTCCATCGAAATGATTGCTCCATACTTATTTTTTTTCATATTGAGTGTTAGGTTTTCCAAACAAATTAATTGATAGCTACATGTACTTGTCCATACATGCCCATAGATTTGAAATTGGAATGTTATTTAAATATGAATATTCATCATAATACTAAAGAACTTTTTAATTATTTTTTCTTGGAATACGGAGGTGATGGTCCTTTTGTTTGAAACAGCCACACTGACAATAGTTTCCAAAATTAAATAAACTTGTCGTGAGATGAAAATATTGCTGTCATATGGTTTATCATCCAACACAAATTTAGAGCCAAATGCAATTTCCCACTCTCTCAGCACAGCCAATACACTGTACTTTGTGTTTTTCATCCAGAATCTGAAGGCAAATCCATTCTAGATCATTAGTGATGAAAATAAACTAGAAGCAGGATGAAGATTTATAGGTAACAACCTCAGTGCTTTCTTTGGCCAAGATAAGAGACCATTGTAGCTTTCTGCAGTAAAATGCCTCCTGCCTTCTTGGCAAGAACTTCCTCCTGGAATAGGCCAATATGGCTTTAGTAGGGTAGCTGCCTTCCTTCCATCATTACCAATTCTTCATGGTGTTTACTGTAATACAGAACAGTCCAAATCACAATCTAAGTCAGTCAACCTCAGTACCAATGACACTGTTGTAAATTCTTTGGTCAGGGGAGGAGTCCAGTGTAATGTGGATGCTTAGCAGTATTCCTTGCTAAAGCCGGGAAGTAACATTCCCCTCCTTGATAGATATTACCAAGTGACTCCTGGGAGACACTGCTACAGTACAGAACTGATAGTACTATATTCTCGAATTTGGGTAGTCACATCCTTCAAGACTAAATTGACTTTCCCATGGAACAGAAGGACAGACTGATGGCCATGTAAGCTTGTCCCTCTGGCTGTCATTGACCAGGCAAAAGTCGACCTCTTGACCCAAGCTGGACCAATCGCACACACCCTGTTGTCTCAGAAATCTTATTTACAGCATGGGATCTTGGTTAAATATGCTTTACTGAGGCTTTATAATCAAGCCAAGTGAGATCAGAGTGGTGCCTTTTACCCATTTCTAATTCATATGAGAGTGTGAAGCAAATACTTGAAGAGGGAATCAGGCCCTAAAAAAGAAGAATGAAGTAAGCAAAGATCAGAAATCAATGGAAGAACAAAGACAGCAACTACCAATGGTTCCTGCAGAATTCTTTTACTTTCTAAAATAACTTATCTTTTCCTTGCCATAACTTGAGTGTGCTTCTCTCTCAACCACCGACTGGTCCACAAAGAAAAATACAAAATGCAATCTTATCTAGGAAGTGTCCTCCTTACCCTGCATATCTAGAGGAAGAAGAGTAGACCTGAGCCAAGAGATAGAAGTTCTCAGTCCTGCTCTATGACCCTGCACACATGGGTCATTTCTCTGAGTCTCAACTCCCCTGGTGAAGAATTAGGAAATCAAATCACACCTACACCTTTAAATTTTGATAACTGTAGGGAAGCACGGGCTCCCTGCTTGGCCATAGTATATAAGATTATCTTTAGGGTGTCAGCAAGATTTAGGATTAAAGTCTGAGATATTGGCATTAAGAGTCACAAACAAGAAACTATCAAAGCATGTATCAAGGGGATTATCCTACTATCCTTAGTCTGTTTCTTTATGCTTACATTGGGAAAGAAACAACCTCCTCTGATATCCAGTCTCTGCCATGGCCTCTTATGATTTCTGCATGTTTGTCTTTATGTTTTGGCAACCCACCTTTAAAACAAAGAAGGTAGACTGGTGTAACCTATGGGATAGCCACAAAATAATGACACATGAGCTCTAAGGTTTAACATAAAGGGCATTGGAGCTTATGTTCTTCTTTCTTGCAGGCACTCTGGGGAAAACCTACCACCATGTTGTAAAGGAACCAAGTTCCAATGGATAGGTTCGCATGGCAGAGAACAATAGCACTTGTCAACAGCTATGTGAGCAAGCCATCCTAAAACCTCCCACTGGCACCAGTCCACATGTTAGAACTCAACTGCTGTGGCTCCATGAGCACTTTTGAGAAAGAACCTCCCAGCTAAGTTTAAGTCTTAATCCACAGGGATGGTAAGATAATATTGGAAATTTAACTTAAATCTATTTATTTGATACAGGGTTATGTGTATTCCAGGTTGGTCTTGAAATTCCTATGTAACCAAGGATGGCTTTGATTCCATTTCTACCTTCCAGCCATTGAGATCATAGGTATGCATAACTACACCAGGTTTATGCTGTGCTGGGGTTTGAACCCAATGCCTTATGCATGCTAGGCAAGCATTCTACTAACTGTATCACAACCCTAGTCCAGTGTTTGGTATTTTCAGCTGTTAAATTTGGGTGTGACTTATAACACAGAAATAGAAAACTCGTATAACAATAGTAAGTGTTTTGGTAGGATTAGCTAAAACAACTATGAGCAATGTGTACCAGATTTTAGCACATACTCAGACAATGGTGTTCACTCACATGTATATCCAAAGAAACTAGAGTAATACCTGGCAGATAATTTGTGATTTCTAAAAATCTTTTAAATGAACTTTGTTTGGTACTGCCAACTTTCCTATTAACACCACCATTACCCAAAATAAAATTCTTTCCAAATAAGTTGAATCCATACATTTTTGTTCTAAAATTTCCTTTACTTAGTTTTCTTTTAAAATATCAAAATATGTGAAATCTCTCAAGCCAGATGTCTCTCTCTCCTTCACCCCACGTTGTGTGTTTGCTTCTATAACAGTACACCTGTGACTAGATAGCATAGAAACATAACTTAATAAATTAATTCCCACAGCTCTAGAGACTTGGATGTTCAAGATCAAGGCATGAGTGTTTCTGATGGACGTTTGTATTCTGATGGAGGCCTTTCATGATTCCTCACTACATAGTGGGAACCAGAAAAGGAGCGGCACAAGAGGGGCTGTACTCCCCCTTTTTAATGGCACTTACCTCACTCAGGATGGTGTAGCCCTCATGACTCAGTCACCTTCCAGATGCCTCACTTCCTGCATCATCAAAATGGCAGCCTGCCTTCAACATGAATTTTGAAGTAGACATTTAAATCTAACACCAGAGGAACAAAAGCTCCACAGATACGCAGAGTTCTGACATTTAACTTCACAACAGTTTAGATATCCTTGTCCATGGTCCAGAAACACAGTTAGTTTACACAAGAAAACACATCATATGTTGCATGCAGTGAATTAATGAGTGGATATCCATTAGAAAGGGCTAAAACCCATTACTTACCATCCACGCAGGAAGGTCGGTTTCTTGTTGTCCCAGCTACTTTCCCAGGTAGACAGGAACACTTCACTGTTTGCGACCGCTCCTCTATACGGTTCTTGTTACAACACCTGTGGGCTGCAATCACTTCGCAGGTCCCTCCTTCTGTCAAGACAATGAAAAGATGGACATTGATTATTCCTAACTCCAGGGCTACTGTGATGTATTAATATACACAGACAGGTTTGGAGAAAATGACAGGAATTATAGAGGGGCGCTGTGACATACAATTACTAAAGAGCTCTCTTCCATTGCAGCCTCAGAGAACCCAGGCATTGAAGTGCTACACTCAAAACAGGGAAGAACGCCAGCAAATAAATAAATGAGCATCTCGAGATGTGATGATTCTGGGTTGGATGTAATAGAAAGCAGTGGAGCAGCAAATGCCTGGAGCTAAAATGCCAAGTAAAGAGATCACCTGATTTAGATGCACTGTGCTGAGCACTCTTACCTGTGCTATCTGCATGTAAGGTCCTCTGAACACCCACTAATGGGAAGAAGAAAAATCCAGTGGATGCAGAACCTATAAGGCCATAAAGTGGCCAGGAATCAGGTCCTTTTCCCACTGCCTACCCATGCTAAGGGGGTTGAACTGAATAAAAATCTAGTCCAGAATCATTGTCAAACCCAGATGGCTTGCACAAATGAAAGGGAACATTTCTAGAAGAAATGCTATGTGCTTTCTGTGGCATGGGTACATAGGATGTCATTTAAATTCTTAGGGCTCATACAGGCATGAACCAATGTATATGGGTATCCTAATGGATTCCACTCTCTACTAGCTCCTAGGTAGATGAGCTCCTGGGTCAGGGTAGATGTTGGTGGCTTTGGATTTTGCCATTGTTGTTAAGCAGCCCATAAACCAGTCATTTTCTCTATTAGCCTCTCAAATGCTGAGATTAAAGGACTGTATTGCCACAGACAGCTTGGGTCAGTTTCTTCCATCTGGAAGCAATGAGATTTTCAGAGTTATAAAAGATATCAAGAATTAACTTTCCCACTATCAAGTTTTGAATTCAGAGACAATGGATTTTTCGTTTTACCAAAATGGACTCCTAGAACTCTTGACCTTCAGGATTCAGTAAGCAGAGATGGCAAGAATTTGTTGAACAGTGCTCTACATGATACTGTTATAAGCTCTAAGGTGACTGTCTACTGTCCAGATACACAGAAGGTAACACAGGGAAGTGGAAAAGGGGGACAGAAAAAAATGGATAATTAAGACAGTTCTCTGAGAACTTAGTTACAACACAGTGTTTTAGGTACCATGGAAACAGGGCATGATGTGGTTCTCTCCCACCAGTCGTTGGAAAGTTTAGAGAAATTTTGTTGCTTGTAATCTCTAGGAGGAACAAGATGCTACTTGCATCCTATAGTTAAAAAATGGATGTCATTAAACATTCTACAATGCCGCCTGACAAACTGATGCAGCAAGGGAGGACCTGGCCCCAAAATATTAATAACAGCTGCTACAAAACCTTCATCTGCTGTTGAAGAAATACACCAAAGTGACCCATATTAGGTAGGTAGTTCTGTCTCCTGCAACAGAAGATAAGAACCCAAAGCTCAACCCATTGATTTTCATTAGAACTTCACTCTTTCCACTTAGTATTGGAGGGTCTTAGTTTCCTCATCTGTAAAGTGAGAATCATAATCCCAAGTCCTACAGCAGAAGCTGTGCAGATATAAACTAGAGAACATGCCCACCCAAGGAGGTTATCAGTGAGCTTGATACATAGTCCAGAGTCCCACAACAATATCTGCAAAAACAGTTGCAGAAGGGATTTCTGTCTGGCATTCCTTTCCTTTTGTTTCTTGTTTGGTTTTGGCAGTGATGAGGAGCAAAACCAGGGCCTTGTGTATGCTAGCCATGCAGAAGTAATTTTAGATTTCCACAAGATTTATGAAGATGGTACTGAGAAGCCCAAAATATATCTCACTCTGCTATTTCCTGCTTGTGTTATCTAATTATTGACATCTTCAGTATGGTGCACTTGTAGTTTATTGATCCCTGGCATTATGATCCAGTCCTATGATACCTGCTTGCTTAACAGATTCTGACTTTGATGACTGGGAGTCCTTTCATTGGCTTATGCATTGCTTTAACAGGTGGTGACCACTGTAAGTTTGTTTGACTTTCGTTTTGAGGACTCTCTTACTTTCTGATTCTTACTCTTGCTCCAGAGTCACACTCTCTAACGTATTTACATTAACCAAAGTCTAAACTCCCTTAGACATTCTTAATTTTAACCTTTTGTATTTCAGGGTTCAACCAGGCAGATGAAATTGTGTTCATTTTCCTTATCTCTCTAGGTGCCTCACGGCTGTGACATCTTCTCATGCATTTTTATTAACCTTGGCATTGGGGGTAGACTGGTCAGGTGTTTCGCAGAATGCCTTTCAATTGGGCTTTATCTAATGCTTTTCTTACGATTAGAGTGATGTTATGTTTTTAGAGGAAGATTGGAAAGATAAATGCTGCTCTGGTCCCATCCTACCACAGGTGTACACTACCAATCCATCTTTCCCTTGGTAGATGCTGAATCTTGTCACCAGGCTGAGGTAGTAGCTGTCTGATATCTTCATTGTTATTGCATTTTCCCTTCCTTTCTACTTTGTAGTAAACTCCCTGGAAGGAAGTTGCTGTGAACAGTCTACATTTAGGAACTGAGGAGTTATATTCTGTGTCCTGAGATTATGATAATGCATAAAAGTATCTGGAATTCTTCTGCATGAGCTTGGTATCTTTCTCCCCATTTTCAATTACTTACATGTACCTATGTATACTCATGGATTTTATTTATGCATGATCTTATTTTGCAGTATGAGGTCATTTAATTGCTTCAGGTATTATTGATTTGAATACGGTGAGATTTCTTTTGGCTTCTATGTCCCTTTGCCACAGTGACCATTGTTAGCTTGATTTGTTTTTGTCTTTATTCTGAATACTTCCTCACTTCCTCGCTCTTCAAGATGCTAAAGGAACATATTGGAGATGTCCTGGCCTATTGTTATAATTATGTTTGGAGCCATTTCTCCAAAGCAATTATTGTGGCATTTCAAATACATACTACAACCAATAACTAAGGCTTCTAGGCCAGATGAGACAAGATTCAATTGGAGGGCACTTCCTCTTCCCTCTCTCAAGAGAATCCTGTCTCTTGCAGTGTGGCCAGAATAGTAATTTGGAAAGACAATGTCCAGTTGTGGGTGTTACTTCAGTACCACCTCCTTGGCACCTGTGTATAGGAGGGATTGCAGAAAAGGAAGGTGGCCAAGCAAGAGGGACAAACAGCACTGCACAATACTGAGCAGGAAATAGAACGACTTGAACTTGGCACAATGGAAAGCATCCCCCTATCTCTATGCTCACAGGCATGGAATTAGAGTTAATGCAACAGGTCCAATGGTACATTACACTCTCATCCAGTCACCCATGATCATGTTGCTTTAGCTAGCAGTTGTCACCTACAACTTCCTTCAATCAAACTTGTAATAGGTAGATTTATACTTCATGAAAATACTACTAATTTAAGTGACTACTTTGCTTTAATACCCAGCAGCAGCAATAATTGGAAGAAAAAAAACAGAACAAGGCATGTGGATGCTTCCAGGAGGCACTTTGAATCTCATTTAATTTACACTCAAGTCAGCAGCTATGATAGACATACAAGACCATGAGAGTAGCATGCTGGATCCCAAGAACTTTACATGATATCACCCCCAGTATATGAGAAAACAAATCCCAGACACAATTGATAACTTGATTAGATGCACACAAATGTGACTTCAGACAACAATGCCATTAAAGCAGTTAACTGGGGCTCGAGAGCTGACTAAAACAAATGTAAAAAACTTGCTACCCAAGCCTGCGGACCTGGTTCAGATCACCAGGACCCAAGTGAGAGGGGAGGGTGGCAGGCTTCTGCAATGCCAACACTGTTCGGGCAAAGACAGCTAATCCTCAGAGCTCTCTGGCCAGTTTGTCTAGCCAAATCAGTGACCCCTACAGTAATTCAATATTCAAATCTATCCTGATCATGTAAGTTGAGTCCATTTGCTTGTGCTGACAAAATGAAAATACAGAACATTTTATAGGAAAAGTTTCCCTTATAATAAGTTATGATTTGTGGGGTTTATAGGCCATGTAAAGGAGTCCAGCTGCCATCAGGAAAGGAAAAGAGTCTGCTACCACAGTGCCTGAAAATTTAGTGCAACAAAGTGTTCTTTAACCATAGCACTCTGCTAAGGAAGAATGAAAGCAATCACATTTAACCCGTTACTAGCTATACAATGCTAGTACTAAATGACAAGCATCGGATGGATGGATGGATGGATGGATGGATGGATGGATGGATGGATGGATGGA
>LOJH01021844.1:0-20129 GCA_001685095.1 Ellobius talpinus
TCACCTGCAGGGGGCCTTGGATGAAGGCGGCTGGGGAAGGGGCTCGTGTGGAGGAGGCCGGGGCGAATCATGGAGGAAGCAGCGGGGATGGAGGCGGCTGGGCGGGATACTGTAGAGGCCGCCCGAGGAATCTGGAGGAAGGGAAGCGCTGCCCCTTACTGGAGCTTGCCGCCCCACTCCCCAGCCCCCTTGCCGAGGTTCCTGCTGCCGGCTCTGAGCGTCCAGTGCCTCGTGCCCCCTCTGTCCCAGCTCTGACTGTCTCGGAGTTCGTGCACCTGGGTTTGCCTCGCTCATTGATTGGAGGAGTGTTTCCAGGGTAGTGGAAGCCCCTTGATCAGGGCTCTGTCTCTCTCGCCAGAGTCGGGCACCTGGAAGGGCAGGAATGGGACTACCCTGTTAGGTGGGCACTCTGCGTGCACTAGACTGTCTGCGTGCACTAGAAATTAGGAGCTAGGTGAGGGCAAAACTGTGCCTCCGCCTTTTTAACTGGTGCTCCCTAGGCAGGGCTCTTAGCCTGGGCGCTCCCTGGGCAAGGGTTATATCCTTTCTGGAAGACTTGGCCGACAGAAAACCATTCCCTTTGTGGGTTGAGATGAACTAAGGGCAGGGCGCCAGCCCTTCCCATGTAGCTCTTTTCCCACTAGATGGCTATCTTCTTGAAGGCAGGCCAAAATAGCTCCCCCGTGGTCAGCTCATGCCTGTCAGTTTCCTCAAATCCTTCCTTGGTGATGTTTTAGGGTGTGACAGTTGGCAGTTAGTTAAGAAAAGGATTTGGTTACTAATGGATTGGAGACAGTTTGGGAATACTGGGTGCTTTAGGCTCTGGGACCAGTGAGATGGCTCCATAGTGTCATGCAATGACAATGACATGGATGATCCCCTGGACTCCCATAGTGGAAGGAGATAGCACAGTCCTGCAGATTGTCCTCACCTCTACACGTGGGTTGTAGCTTGCACGATAAATACATGTGAAAAAAGAGAAATGGGTCCCCTTGTGGGCTAACTGAGAACAGGCAAATGACCCTACATTCTGGTCTCTACTCTTTTATGGTCAGCTTTCAGGAAGGAGCCAGGTGGCCCAGGGAGGGGATCCTTCCACAGGGAGCAGATATTGGGCTTAGGCTGGGAGGGCTTTGGATCTACAGGGTAGGGCTGGGGTGCAGAAGGAGGCCTTGGTGGGGGGAGGGTGCTTTGTATGGTCACATGGCCTTTGTGTCACCCTCTGCCCCAGCAGTGGGCTGTGGAGGCTGCCCAGCGTGCCTCTGGTAAGGAGGTAGAGAGCCACTTTACTGACAAGCTCTGGCTGTCTCTTCCCCAGATCAGCGGGCAGCTTTCACCTCGGCTTTTCCGGAAGCTGCCCCCCAGGGTCTGCGTGTCCCTCAAGAGCATCGTAGATGAGGATTTTCTCTATGCAGGGTGAGGTTGAGGTCAGGCTGGGAGGCGGCAGGTTGGGCTGCAAGCTTGTCCTCATCTGCCCCCTGTGCCCATTCTGCCCCACAGCCATATCTTCCTGGGATTTTCCAAGTGTGGCCGCTACGTCCTGTCCTACAGCAGCAGCAGCGGGGATGACGACTTCTCCTTCTACATATACCACCTCTACTGGTGGGAGTTCAACGTCCACAGCAAGCTCAAGCTGGTAGGACTAGGCCTTCCCTTTCAGGAGGCCCTGCACTGGGCTGGCCCTTCAGACAGCAAGGTCTCAGCAGCTCCTGCATCATTCAGGCTGTATCCTGCGTATGATACGGCAGTGATGTACCAGTGGGGTGACCCTTGTGGAACTGCTGACTTTGCAGTTAAACTGGTCGTTTCATTTGGCTCAAGGAGCATGTATAGCATCTGACACCCTTGACCTGGGTCAGGATGCAGGCAAATTTCTTACAGCCACACAGGTTGACGCAGTGGCATAAGCATTCATCCTTGACGCCTGCCCCTTATTACTTCAGTTTCTGTTGCATGTGGGTTTCGTTACGTAGAGGGAGCAGGGAGGTAATATATTCAGTCAGGTTCTCCAGCTGGCAGGGATCGCTTGGCCCAGGTCTCCCTGGGCCACTTGTGAAGGGAGTTCTTTTGTAGCCTGGTTCTGGTGTAGATCTTCCTTCCATCCCTGTCAATCCCTGCTTAACCTCACACTGACTGAGCGTGCCGCTCAGGTCCGGCAGGTGCGGCTCTTCCAGGATGAGGAGATCTACAGTGACCTGTACCTGACTGTGTGTGAGTGGCCTAGCGACGCTTCCAAGGTCATCGTGTTCGGTTTCAAGTGAGACTGGGAGCAGGCAGGGTGGCTGCGGGGCAGGCAGGGTGGGCTGGTAGCCCCTAGATGGGCTTCAGGCTGAGGGTGTGCCACCCCTAGCACCCGCTCAGCCAATGGGATGCTCATGAATATGATGATGATGAGTGATGAGAACCATCGTGACATCTACATCAGCACTGTGGCTGTGCCGCCTCGGGGTCGCTGTGCTGCCTGCCAGGATGCCAGTCGTGCCCACCCAGGTGAGGTGTCAGGGGCCCTGGAGGGGTACGTGGCCGCTGGACCCCCTGCCAGGGCATCAAGTGAGCTATAGTGTGTCTTGCTGCAGGGGACCCGAGTGCACAGTGTCTGCGGCATGGCTTCATGCTGCACACCAAGTACCAGGTGGTGTACCCTTTTCCCACCTTCCAACCCGCCTTCCAACTCAAGAAGGATCAGGTGGTGCTGCTCAACACCAGCTACTCACTGGTGGCCTGCGCTGTCTCTGTCCACTCAGCAGGTAGGCCCATTTTTATTCACAGGGTGGACCAGGAGACCTGGCTGAGAGGGCCCCAGAGCTGGGAAGTGGGAAGACTGGTGCCATCACCCCCAGTACTGTGCACTAGAACTTTCCAAGGGGCTGACATGTTCAGTGACTACCTGAGTGTAGTCTGTCAACCCAGGAGCTGCTTTAGCAGTAGTGGGGCTAGAGGTTATTGCGCTTGGCAGGTAGCCTGCTGCTGTTAGGACGCACTGCTGGGGCAGCTCCGCTTGGACACCCCCTAAGCACATACATGCAGGGCTGTGTTCCTTCCCAGTATGATGGAGTGCACTTCAGTTACTGTGCTTTGAGGACAGGGATATGTCCTAAGCAGTGCTCCCTTGGGCAGTTTGTGCGTGAGCGTGAGAGACCATGTTAATACAGTGTTGATGGTCTGACATTGGGTAGTGCTCCAGGGCCTCCATAGCCTTCCCTGCAGCCTTGGTGTCAGGGAATGCCAGTAACAAATGGCGTGGTGCCTCTTGTTAGACAGTGTCTGTGTAGCCCAGACTGTCCTGGAACTCACAAAGATCCCTGCCTCTGCCTACTGAGTGCTAGAATTAAAGGTGTGCATTACCACACCTGGGTCTTGTGGTGTGTTCTCTATTTCTTTTTTAATTTTTAAGTTGCATTTTATTTATTTACTTATTTTGTTTTTCTTTTTTGAGTCAGAGTTTCTCTATGTAACGGCCCTGACTGTCCTGGAACTAGCTTTGTAAACCAGGCCTCGAACTCACAGAGTTCTGCCTATCTCTGCCTCCCAAGTACTATGATTGAAAGCATGTGCCACCATGCCTAGTACATTTTAACTTTTTATTACTTAAAAAATTTTTGTGTGTCTCTGTGCATGAGTGTGTACACATGCATATGTCGTGTACGTCAGGATAACTTTCAAGAGTTGATTCTCTTCTACCATGTGGGTTCAGGAATTTGAACCCAGGTCCGCATACCTAGTGGTAGGCACCTTGACCTGCTAAGCCATTTCTCCATGTCTTGATAGAGTGGCATAATAGGAAATGGTATGATGTCACTGTCTGGCAGGAATAGAGTGAAGGTCCGTGAGTCTGAGCCCACAGCTCTGCCCTGCTGACTCCCCTCCTCTGAGAAACCCTGAATTCTTCAGGTGTGTGTTCAGGTCTATATCACGGAGCCAGGGGCCTCCTGATGCCTTCCTTTCCTGTGGTAGAACGGGGCCAGTCAGTGTCCAGTGGAACACCAAAGAAAGGCCACAGCATCCATATAACACACCTGCACACAGACACAGAATAGAGATCGATAGCTGTGTACTGCTTTTGGGATAAACTGATGACATGTTTTGATCTGGGGAGAACTTAAAACCATTCTCATTAAAATGACTGTCCTGGGGCAGGGGAAGGGTGAGCCAGAGGAAAGTACATGTGACCAGCCTGGCCAGCAGAGGATGGGGCACTCAATCCTCAGACTCA
This sequence comes from Ellobius talpinus, assembly GCA_001685095.1. Taxonomy (NCBI): domain Eukaryota; kingdom Metazoa; phylum Chordata; class Mammalia; order Rodentia; family Cricetidae; genus Ellobius; species Ellobius talpinus. Next base: position 4,214 of record LOJH01021844.1, read on the forward strand.
GCTTGAATTTTCCCAGCCTTGCCTTGGACACCTCTGCCATTTTGGGGGAGAGACATAACCCTTACCAATGTTTTGCCACCTGACTGTTGGCCATGAGCCTCCCACACAAGGCCCAAGCAGGATTGAAGACTCTTAAGACTCTTAGCCTGGAGATCAGTATTAGCTTTGTCCCTAACTGCTGTTCAGCATATCCCAGAAGTGTATGCCAAGCCATTTTCAATACCTTCTTTCCTGAAAGTGTCCCACCATGGCCTCTTAGAGAGTAGCCTCTCCGAGGGGCATGGTGCTGCTTAGACGGAGAGGCATGGCACTCCGTGGTGACCGACTAGGTTCCTCTGCTGACCCCCACTCCTGTGGACTGTCTGCCTGTGCTGATCTGGTCGCAGAGTGAGAATTCACCTAGGTGACTCTTGCTGGTCCTCACTGTGATCTGCACCCCAAGGGCACAGCTTCGTGCATCTCATTTGCAGTGTCCTTTCTGAGTAGCATAACACTTGTTCAGAGGTGAGGTTTGAGGCTGCAGGTGGCTCAGCGAGGGAATGAAGGCTCTGAGTTCTACCCCAGCATATTCTTTAAAAGTCTTGAGTTCATGCATGTCTTTGTGTTCAGAGTATGTGTGGTTTCTGAACTCCAGAGTTTAACACTGATTTCAGGACAGGAAAGGTTCCAGGGGGCTCTTTCAGGTGGGTTTCTAATAACCCAGGTTTGAGGCAGGCCAGAGTAACCTTGAACTGTGATGACACATCCCTTCATGCTTTGCTTCTTGCAGGTGACAGCAGTTTCTGCCAAATCCTGTACGACCACACAGCTTTGCCCCCAGCTCCACCCAGCTCTCCAGGACCTTGGAGCCCTGAGGCAGCCCCTGCCTTCCCCAGCCTTGGCCTTGATGTGGTCCCAGCTCGGCCCTCTGGAGCTTCCGAGCCCTCACCAGCTATTGCCAAGGCCAAGGAGTTTGTGGCTGACATCTTCCGCAGGGCCAAAGAGGCCAAGGGTGGTACCTTGGAGGAAGCTCGGCTGCCCTCAGGCCTGGGGCCCTCAAGTAGCCGCTGCCGCCCATCCTCAGAGCCAGCAGCCCCAAGTGGGGAAGTGGTGCCCAGGGACAGTCCTCTTGCTTCAGAGGCGTCTGCCCCAGAGCCTGGCTACATCAACTACACCAAGTTGCACTATGTGTTGCGGTCTGGGGAAGGGACAGAACCTGAGGATGGTGAGGGGGTTTCCTGGGACAGGCTCTGGGATGGGGCAGTCCCAGGAGGACCCTTGGCCTGCTCCTACCCTCTTCCTGCCTCCCCAGAGTTTGAGGATGACAAGATCTCCCTGCCCTTTGTGGTGACTGACCTCCGTGGCCGCAATTTACGGCCCATGCGAGAGCGGACAGACATGCAGGTGGGTGTAGGCCATAGGTGACCCAGTATCTGTGGGGTGGTTGGCACTACCTACCCCTCGCTCTCTGACATCTGTCACCAGGGCCAGTACCTGACAGTGGAGCAGCTCACATTGGACTTTGAGTATGTCATCAACGAGGTCATCCGCCACGATGCCACCTGGGGTCACCAGTTCTGCTCCTTTAGTGACTATGATATAGTCATCCTGGAGGTGAGACTAGGGCACAGCAGGAGGCTGGGGTGTTCCCACTATCGGATCTCATCTATAATTGTCACTGCCTGCTCCCAGGTCTGCCCAGAAACCAACCAGGTCCTGATCAACATTGGCCTGCTGCTCCTAGCCTTCCCAGCCCCCACTGAGGAGGGCCAGCTCCGGTAAGTGGCAGGGCCCTTGGCTAACTCTCACATGGTGGTCATACACAGACCCTTCAGGGCAGGGTGTAAAGGGTGAGCAGACAAGACCTGGAGTGGCCATCCTGGCACTAGTGCATTGGCAAGCCAGTGTAGGAACTCACTGGCCCCCCTCTTGTCCTCTACTGCCACAGACCAAAGACCTATCACACCAGCCTAAAGGTGGCCTGGGACCTCAGCACGGGCATCTTTGAGACAGTCAGCGTGGGTGACCTAACCGAGGTCAAAGGGCAGACCAGGTGAGGCAGGACGAGAGTGGGTTGCCAGGGAAGCTTGGCTGGTTGGCAGGAAAGGCTCCTCTTCACTCATTTCCCTGGCCCCCAGTGGCAGTGTCTGGAGCTCCTACCGAAAGAGCTGTGTGGACATGGTCATGAAATGGCTGGTGCCGGAGAGCAGCGGCCGCTATGTGAACAGGATGACAAATGAGGCACTGCATAAAGGTAAGGATTGGGCACTACTCTTGTCTTACCCTGGATTCAAGGGCATGCTGGACGTGCCAGGGGTGTCATAGACAGAGTGCCATCCAGCTGGGGGCTTACTCAGGGTATAACTGTAGCTGGAAAAGGAGCCTGTTTTGGGACTTTCTGGGTCCAGTGAGGCCATGGAGGTTTTCTGCAGGACTGGACAAGTGGATCATGGTTCTGTGTCCTCCTCTGCAGGGTGCTCACTGAAGGTTCTGGCAGACAGTGAGCGGTACACTTGGATTGTGCTGTGAGGGCTGGACTGCCCTGGACCCTGACTCCAACTACCTCCGCGGGCCCGGGAGAGGACCGCCTTCCTGGGCTGGCCCTACAGGGGCCACAATTGGCACTAGTGTTAGGTTGAGGGATGGGACTGGTACAGCAGCCTCTGGTGGCCCCTAGAGTCTGGATGTGTCTTTATTTATGCCTATTTAAGTTGGGAAAGGGCAGAGGGAGGGGCCTCTCAGGCCTGGCCTGCCCCAACAAAGCCCAGTCCTGCTTCCTGTGCTCTGGCCCCTTTCCTTGGCTGCAAGTGGTTCCAGCCTCCCTTACCTGGGGTGGGAACCCTGTGGCCACTTGGCTTTGTTCTTCATGTACTAAATGCTTTATTTCTGAGCCTGGTGTCCTCTTTCTGTCCTCAACACACACACACACACCCCACCTTGATGATAGTCATCAGTAGACAAAGATCACAGCAGTATTTATTGTTTTAAGAAAGACTACAAAAAGGTAGAAAACAGCACACTAAACTACCACGCGCGTGGATACTTTCACCACTGGGAAGGGAGGCCCCATGGGGAGTGTGCAGGACCACCCCAAAAGCTGTAGCACGCAGAGCACACAAAATAGTGATTTCTATACAATAGGCCGGATTTCCTTTTTTTTTTCCATAAACATCTATCACAGATTGAAGACACTGAGAAAACAGGAACGGATAAGGCCATGATGGTTGGAAAAAAACCCAACGAGTTACTGACTCCGCTCAAGCGGCACTCACTAATCACACAATAGTTACAAGGGTCAGGGGCACGGCACAGAGGAGAAGCATCTCTGGGAGCAGGTTTCGGTCACAAGCCAGTAGGGTGGAAGGCGCAGGGTGCGGCCTCAGGTCTGGAGCACCTGGCCCTGCAGCCAGCCAGATGCTCCTCTTTGGAAGCTGGAGGCCGGGGGCCCTTCACAATATGCCCCTCTCTGGGCTGCGGGGCCAGGAGAACCCAGCTCTGGAGAAGGTGCGACACCCACAGCTTTAATTGCACTTATACCAAGAAAGGGGAGCAGTGGGGCTGCTGCTGCTGACAGTGGGGGGTCCCCGAGTGCCACCCACCTGCACCTGACCAGGCTCGGGTCTGCCTGGGCAGGCTGTGCAAAGCCAGAGAGCAGAATAAGTTAACAGTTCGCAGGGGAGGAGCCAGCCTGCTGCCCTCTGGGGTGGTGTAGGGGAACAGGGCTACGAGCTGGGGCAGTTGAGAGGGCACCTGGGCAGGTTCCTTAAGGCACGTCTTTGTGTCAGGGTTTGCAGCTTCAGTTCTGCCCAGCCCAGCCCATGATTGTACGGGCTCCATGTGAGGGGAGGCTCCCCTAGCCTTCCCTGTCATAGGAACCCTCTCCAGCTCTGGTGTGGGCTGGAAGGGTGACAGTGAAGCCACAAAAGCTGAGGGACCGGACCCTGGCTCGGAGGGACTGACCCTGACCCTTGGAAGGATGGTAGCTGCGGGTGGGTGGGTGGATGGGGCAGGGATGTCTCGGGCTTAGCTGGAGGGCAGGGCCTGCACGAAGAGGCCACGTGTGTCAGTCCGTGCCAGCTTCGCAGGTGGCTCTAGGGCTTCTGGGCCCAGCGCTGGGGACTCGCTGCCAGCTGCCAGAGAGATGTCTTGTGGCAGCTCATCTTCACTTTCCTCTTCCTCCTCTTCCTCCTCGTCTGGAACACAGGGAGCAAGCCCAGCTCAGCGAAAGACCATAAAATTCTAGGGACACCTGGCCTCCCTTGTCAGCGTCCCCACCCCTGAATCCCAGGTCCTAGGTGGGGACATGCATTATTACCTTTGTCAGGATCCAAGGGATTCAGCGAGGAGGTCAGGTTTGCAAACTGGAAGAAAAAGAAAAACGTTAGGATTTCACTGCCTGGAGCCTACCCACGCCCCCAGTACCTCATTGGGCGCACCTCTCCCATGACTGCAATTGGGGTCTCGCCCTTGGCCTGGGCCACACGGTGCTCGATCAGATAGTACATGTACTCATCATAGAGTAGCCGGATAAGGTGGAAGGAGCCGAAGCTGGCAGCGCTACGCAGGGTCAGGTCCCGGATTACCATGGAGCTGGGGACAGTGACCAAGAGACTGTCAGGCCTGCAGGGCTGTTTTCCCAATGTCTTTCATAAGCTACAGGGCTTTCCCTAACCCGCTCATAACTCTTCACAAGCACACCGTTATAGGAAGGCTTTTTCACACACACACTGGGATTCCCACCCCCACTCCCACCCCGCCCCCTGGCCAGAACCCCACAGTACAGGCGCACACCTGTAGAAGGACCACTTGAGGAGGAAGAGCTTGGCCGCCTTGGGGAAGCCTGAACTGCCCTGGTAGGGCTTGAGCACCTGGCTCACGACGCCATCCAGCCAGGCTGCCCATTGTTCGAGTGAGTTCTGCTGCTGCAGCGTCACTTTGAAGTCCTGCTCCAGACGCTGCACCACACGGTCCTCGCAGCGGCACACCCACGAGGCCTGCTCCTGGAGCATAGCAGCAGCTGCTCAGCTTCCTTGCCCGGTGCCCCTCTACCCTGTCCCGTCCCAGCCTCATTGGTGCTCGCTCACCTGCACATTTGCGAAGTCCACACGGTTGAGGTCGCTCAGCATCTGGTTGATCTGCGCCGTATTCTGCAACACGGCCCGCGCTGCCTGTGCCAAGTGGTTGAGTGATGTGTAGCGCCGCAGCGTCTGTGCAAAGGCACCGGCTGCTGCCACCTGCACAGGAGACAGTAGGCTAGTGGCTTCCACACAAACCTTGCCTGGCCCAGACTCACCTGTTGCTACCCAAACCCTTTCTTAAAGCCAGAAGGGGTGCATTACCGCTTCTATTTGGAGACGAAGGGTGGACTTCCAGTACTGGTGTGGGTCAAACAACGCTGTGCCTACTGGGACTATTATTTTTCTATTTATTTTTTTTGTTTTTAGAGACAGGGCTTCTCTGTGTTGGACCAGAGTTGGCTTCGAACTCAGTGATTCGCCTGCCTCTGTGTGCTGGAATTAAAGGCATGCACCACCATCGCCAGCTATTTTTCTATTTATTTTGTGTTTGTGTGATGGCCCATGTATGAAAGTCAGAGGGCAACTTGTGGTTGTCGATCCTCTTTGTCTACCATGAGGGTCTGGGATCAAGTTCAGGTGATCAGGCAGGGAAGGCAAGCACCTTTACGCTCGGAACCATCTCCCTGGCCCTGGCATTTTTTACTGTGTGTGTGTGGTAGATCCATGTTCATACGAAGTCTGTATTCCAGCACTGAGATTCACTGCCAAGCACAAAGTAACTGGGGTGTTTTTGGTTTTCCCCCTCTGAGGCAGGGTCTTGTTATGCAGCCCGGGCCAGGCTCAGACCCTTGGTGATCCTTCTGTCTTATCCTCTGTGCTGGGATTACAGCTATGCATCTTCATGCCACCTCATGACACTTTCAATGACACAACACAAAGCCCTGCCCCTCTGGTGCTGAGGCTGGAACCCAAGGCCCTGCACAAACTAGGCAAATGCTGTTCCATTGAGCTCTATATGCAAGGGTAAATTACTGCTTCAATCAGAGCAGCCTTGGATACCTGTTCCATGAGGGTGCCCATTACCATGAACCCCACTTTGCCATCAGCCCTTAAAGAATGCACACCACATGGACCAATGACTGTGCGGCTCACCAATCCGAAGGCCTTCCTTCTGTACCTGCTACGCTCACCAGCTCTCCCTGTCTTTCTGTCTAGGTGAGGGTGACACAGACACCCAGCTCCAGGCTAGAGGTGCAGCTCAGTGGTAGAGTGCTTACCTCCCTACTGTGCATGAGGCCCTGGGTTCCATCTCCAGCATCAGATAACAGGAAGTAGACACCAGAGCAAGCGCATCTTGGTGGATGTACAGCATCAATGAGGTGCTATCTCCTTATACATAAAGAAAACAAAAAATCTCTCTCTGAATAGCTAAGTTACTTCCTTCAGTCAAGAACAGAGCTTCCATTTGTGTTTGTTTTTTGTTGTTGTTGGTTGGGTTTTTTTTTTGCTTTATTGGGTTTTTGTTTGTTTGTTTTTTCTAGACAGGAGCCTGTCTTGGAACTTGCTCTGTAGACCAGGCTGGCCTCAAACTCACAGAGATCTGCCTACCTCTGCCTCCCAAATGCTGGGATTAAAGGCATGTGCCACCACCGCCCAGCTTGTTCATGTGGTTTTACTGTTTTGAGACAGGGTCTCTGGCCTTGCACGGGAGCTACAGGTGTGGCCACCATTCACTATGCTGTTATGCTGTTTCAGAATTCAGTCTTGCTGGGCATGGTAGGGCACACCTTTAATCCCAGCACTGAGTTCTAGACCAGCCAGGGCCACATAGTAAATAAGACTCTGCCTCAGCCAATCAGTCAGTCAAATCAATCAACCAATAATGTTTTTTAAGTTCTGAAACCCTGGGAGCCTCTCAGAAATGGGTCCAGAAGGTGTACAGTATAAGACAATGCCTGTCTGCCCAGTCCAGCCCTCACCTTCACCCGCAGCATCTCCTCAGGGATGTTCACCATGGCATGGGTGAGCCAGCTCTCCAGGCTCTTGGCAAAGTTCCGGATTGCTTGGGTCAAGGCACCTGTGGAGGATGGGGGTGCTGGTTAGGGTGGACAGGGGCGCCTTCTGGGAAGAAGCACAGCCACTGGCACTCACTGGGGATAGGCCGCAGAACGTCAGGGATGAGGATCTCCACCAGGCCCTGGTATAGCACGTTGTCACAGTGCTTGGTCCACTGCAGCACGGGCTGGAACTTGGAGAGGAGCACCAGACTGGCTCTGGGCAGCCGCTTCTCTGCCTCGTCATGCCTGTAGGAACCCACCCAAAGTCCAGTCAAGGGCATGCATAACCCCTACATGCAGGGGTCACCCCCTTCCAAGCCCTGGGGACTCACACGGCCAGTGGTGGTGCCTCGTTAGGCTGGCTAAGGTTATATCTCCAGAAGGTCTTCCACAGCGTTTCCACCAGTGTGAACTGGAGATTTACCATGACATCCACAATGGCCTGCAGGGACAGGACTTCACAATGGGGAATGGGACAGGGCCAGCATGGGGCTTCCTGTCAAGGCAGAAGCCAGCTGCATTCAAGGCTGGCGCACCCACCCACTCGCCATCTGACTGCCCTACCTCACAGTGTTCCCGGTACAGGACCTGGAAGGCCTTGATGTCCCCGGGGCCGACGCCCTCAGGTAGCACTTTGCCCTGGAGATCCAGCTCAACAAAATCAGGGAGACTCCTGGAGGCATCTAGGGGTAGGGGCAACATGAGGCCATGTCCACCTGCTGACCTCTCCTGCTGCCTCGGGGTCCTAGTCACCTACCATCTTCCCAATGTGTCATCCCCATGTATGCAGTGGATGATGAGGCTCAAGCAGGGTGAGCTACTGGCCTAAGGCCCCATGGCCTCCTCCACAGAGCATATGAAGTGCTTGTCCTGGCCTGCTGAATGCTGCTTAGGCATCAAGTGTCAGGCAGCCTCCTTGCCAAGCAAGCAGGGGTCTAAAGGCCCTATTAATACTGCAGGGACACTGTTCAGGGTTAGCATGGGTCACCAGGGCCATCCTCGACTCTGAGCATCATCTCCCACATCTTCCTTCACTCCCCAGCCACCGTGTCACTGTGTGGCTGTGTGACAGTGTCACCAGTAGGCCTTGTTTTCCCCTTGTTGCATCTTTTGTGTGTGTAGAAACTGAACACGCACCCTGGTCCACACTTGCACTCTCAGTTACTACTCCTAGTCACATGGACACAGAGCTGAAGACCAACAAGGATGGACCGCCTGTCATGTTAGGGGACCACTGTTGGACCATCCACGGCATTACCTGTTGGTGTGGGATTCAGCATTACCAGGCTGCACTGGGTGCACAACAAACATTACAGAAAGAAATGGGATGGTGCATACCCTGGGGTCTCATCACTGTGGAGGCTGAGGAGAAGACTCACGATTCTAGGTCAGCCCTGATTATACAGTGAGACCTGGTCTCCAAAGTACAGGGTGGGCTAGGCACGATGGCGCACACCTTTAATCCCAGCTCTGAGGAAGCAGAGGCAAGTGGATCTCTGTGAGCTGGAAGCCAGCATGGTCTACATAGTGAATGTCAGACTAGCCAGGACTATATAGTGAAACCCTGTCTAAACGCCCACCCACAAAATGGGGTTGGGAGATCTTAGAGAAGGTTTCTGGGGATAGAACAATCCCACAAAGACAGACTCCCCCTATGGCCCTCCTGAGTCCCCGGGGCACTGCCCTGCCCATTGGCTCTCACCCAGGAACTGCTGGTACTGCTGCACCTGGGCGCTGATGTCTGACAGCCCTGTGCTCTGCTGCCCCACGGCAACACCGTTGGCCACGCCCTCCATCTTCTGGATGGGCTTGAGCCTGGAGGGGAAGGGGTAATGGGGTGGCTGGTGGGGTGATGGGCCAGCTGGGATGAGGGGGTTAAGCCACCTGGGGGGTAAGGCCAGCTGTGTGGGGATGAGGTTCTTGAGGGAATGGGCTGGGTGGAGATGGGTAGCAGGTGAGGATGGAGGGTGGTTGGTAGTAAGTGATGGGTCACTTGGAAGGGATAAGTCACCTGGTGGGGGGATGGGCAGGCTGATGAGAATCGCCTAGGGCATGGTCAAGTGGTACGGTACAGCCGCCTTGGCAGCTCCTGCTCAGTCCCAGAGCAGGAGGCTCCTACCTCTGTTTCTGGGAGAAGGGCTGGCCTCGCATGGCCATGTGTTGCTGGTCCTCCATCAGCCTCAGCAGGGGCGAGCTGGCTTTGATCCGCAAGCCATAATAATGGTACTTGGAGTTGCCCCTGGGAAGAAGAGGTGAGGTGCTTTACCAGCTGGGCAAGATATTGGGGGATCTCACACAGCTTTCCTCTCACTTAGGGGCCTGGACAGAAAAAGGTACCCTGCTGAACTTAAGAAGAAAGGACATCAGGTACCAGGATTGAGGACAGGGCAGTAGGAGTCACTGCTTACTGCCAACTCTGACACCAAGAAACACATGGCTGTTGGTTGTAAGGGCATGTGAGGCGCTTACACTGAGCATGTAACCCCAGTTTACCCCGACCCTTCGGAGGGTGTTCCTGAAAGCTTGGACAGACATGAGACAACTGAGACAAAGATCAAGTACATCACCAAGGACAGTATGAATAAACGAATGAATGCATGTAATGATGCCTGAGCTACTAACTGGAAGAGAGATGAGCAGGCCAAGGGATAACAGAGTAAGGAGATGGAGGAAGTACAGGAACAGGAAGACGGCGCAGGAGCAACGTCCCGGAGGCAGGCACAAGAAGTAGGGATGCGTGGAGTGAGCAGGAGCAAGAGGGTTCTTGCCCTGTGATTCGAGACCGCTTGGAGTTGAGGTGGGTCATATGGGCAGAGAGCATATGTCCTTGGGGCCCAGGGCAGCTGAGGATGGGGGTGGGGCAAACCTGGTGCCCAGGCGGCGCGTGCGCAGACCCATGAATACCGAGCGGATGAGCTTGCCGAAAGAGGCGGCATTAACTGGCTCCAGCTTCTGCTCCTGGCAGTGCAGCAGGTAGTGGCAATAGAGGGTGCTCCGTGGCAGGCTCACGCCCTCGGCGGTCTCATAATTGTCCAGGAGCCACTGGACCTGGGGTACACGAGAGGACAGGGCAGTGCTGACAGTCCTTGGCATCCTCTGAGACCATGTGGCTGTGTGCTCCGAAACTACTTTCACTGTGGTTCGGACAGTCACCCTGGCCAGCTGTAAGGCACACATCCTGACACGGTATTCCTGGGAACTAAAGTCTTTCAAAGTTTCTAGAACAGCACTGACCAATACACTCGCCACTAGCCACCTGCAGCTACTTAAAGACAAAGACAATATACGAGGAATGAAAATCAGTCTCCCGAGGTCACAGACTAGGAGCCCATCTAGAAGTAACATTATAGAGACAGATAACAGATTCATGGTTCCTGGGGGAGATAGAAGAGGGCAAATATGAAGTGGTGAGATCTCTGAGGGTAAAACAGCCTGCATTTTTCCCCATATTGCTCCGACAGAACCTAGTACCTCACACAGGCAGGCAAGCCTTCCCTGACTGTGGCAGGTTTCTCTCCACATTTACAATCACATAGAACAAGCATGGTACTCTCAACATTGGGGAAACTGAGGCAGAAGGATCACAAATTCAGGGCCATCCTGGGCTACAAAGAGAGATCTGTCTCAAAAACAATAGACAGAAACCATCCCTGGTAACAGACTAAGATTTCTGGATTGGATGCTGTCTATAAGGGAAGTGGGACTGAGCAGGGAGTCCAGGAAAGTGTGCAGTGTGCATTTCTCAGTGCCTTTTTACTAAAACTACTTTTTGTCTATGTGTGTGTTTAAGGGTTCATATGAGCGGACACACAGGAAGAGGTATGGGGCAGGAGCATGTGTGTACAGGCCAAAGGTTGACAGATGCTGCCTTACCCAGTTGCTGTCTGCTTTGTTTCTGTTATTGTTTTTATTTTATATGTATGAGTGTTTTGCCTACATGTATATCTGTATACCATATATGCCTGGCCCCCATAGGAGCCAGAAGGGGGTGTCAGATCCCCTGGAATTAGAGTTACAGATAATTGAGAACTGTCATGGGGGTGCTAGGAATTGAACCCAGGTCCTCCAGAAGAGCAGCCAGTGTTCCTAACCACTGAGGCATCTCTCCAGCCCCACCCCACCTTGTGTTTTTGAGAAAGCATCTCTCACTAAAATCTGGCTGGCTATGAGGCACCTCTCTGCCTCTGCCGCCCTCGCATTTGGGTTATAACCCTGTAGAACCTCCCACTTTCACAGCAAGCCCTCGATCACAGGGCCATTTCCTAGCCCCTTTCTGTTAACTGTTCTTGTTAAATGTTCCTTTATTTATTCTGTGAGGAGGGAATGCATGTGAAGGTCAGGGGAGCTGGTTCTCTCCTACCACATCAGTTCCAGGAACTGAACTCAGGCAGTCAGTGCCTTATCCGCTGAGCTGCCTCGGCAATCTATGTGTCTACAGAAAGAAATCCATGCTCTGTGTCCCCAGCTGGCTTCCCACTTGTTACCAGCCTGCTCCTGACTCCCCAGTGCTGGGATCGTGGCACATGCCACCCAGTCAGTGCATGCTGTCATTTTTTATAGCTTCCTGTGAATCTAAATTCTTTCAAAACAAGTACCTGGAAAAAGAAAAAGAAACCAAAAAACCACACAACACAGTTTCTCAGTGCCCTTAGTCATGTGGGCTCAACGGCACACAGGGCAAGGGACGTCGGCCCCAGGCTCAAAGAACTCCGTCTCCTCAGAACCTGCTCATTCCACTGGCATGTGTGGGGTTTTGTTTTTGGTTTTTTTGTTTTGTTTTGTTTTGGTTGGTTTGGTATTTCAAGATAGGGTATCTCTGTGTAGCCCTGGCTGTCCTGGAACTTGCTCTGTAGCTGGCCTCGAACTTACAGAGATAGGCCTGCTCTGACTCCCAAGTGCTGGGATTAAAGGCGTGCGCCACCTCACCCAGTGGCATGTGCATTTTAAGCAGCACCTGAGGATCCACAGGGCTGTGAAATCACATGGTTCATAGCAGAGTCTTCTAAAACAGATTAAACAAACTAGTGAAGACTAGCAACCAGGGTGCCCTGGTATGTAGGGGATGTGTCTGTGGGGGGTGGGGGAGACGACAGGTGTTCTGACCCAACCCACGGTTCCTATTGGCTGGCCTGACTGGGGCTGGAATTCAGCACCACCAACACTAACTCTAGGAGCCCACATCTCACCACCAATTCTGATTAAGGACATTTCGGGAGTTGTCAGTTGTCCCCAGAGCGTCACACAGCTGACGAGCATCACCTAAGGCTACACTGCATAGGACATCGGGGCTCCTGGGTCAGGTGAGCACTGGACCACTGAGCTATACCCTGGGCCAAATCTCTATACCCTGATTATAGCCAAGGCCCCCCGCCCCGACGCCGAGTGCTCACCTCCCATTTCCTCTAAGTAGGGCTGCATCACTTACTGTGGCTGGTGAGGCACGGGTGGTGTGGGAGTAAGACTGGCTGGCATTGCCTAGCATGTAGCCGCCTTGGATCACGTAGGTGCCTGCTCCACTGCTGCTGCCGCTGCCGCTGCCGCTGCCACTGCTGCCACCTCCCCCGCTGCCCCCTGCACCCACACTGCTGTTGCTGGCCCCAGCCTCGCTGCTGGAGGAGCTGGCGACAATCGGGCTGCCGGACACATACATGGGCACTGAGCCGCTGCTGGCCACAGTCTGGGAAGTAGCCGGTGTGCTGACCTGGGGGGCTGTGCCTGAAGCCTCATAGTAGCTGGTGCCTGCTGGCTGTGTGTAGATCGGCGTCTCAGGGTATGGGTAGGTGCTAGAGCGGCTGCAAGAATCAGACATGAGGCCATGATCAGTGAGTCTTATACAGGAAGTAGGGGTTCCAGGAGAGGACCAGAGAAGCCTCAGAACACCAGTGTGGCCACCTTCACATATAAGGGACTGGGGGTGGCCTAAGCACTAAATGAGCAACCATTTCTTATTGTTTATTTTCTAAAAACTATTTCTTTATATTTATTTATTACTTGGAGGGGGCACACATGAACCATGGTTATGTGTAGAGGTCAGAGGACAACTTGTGGGAGCTGCATCTCTCCTTTCACCACGTGGGTCCTGAAGATTTAACTCAGGTCGTAAGGTCTGGAGGCACATGCCTGCTGAGCCATCTTACGGGCCCTTTGTGGGTGACTTTCATTGGCCTATGCGGCAGCAGTCTGGGACAAGTGTCACTTCCCTTACTGCGGAAGTGGAGGAGATACGGTGGGGTCCAGAGTATAAAGTACAATACACACATGCTGCCCCCAGCAACAAGAAGTAAGCTCTGGGTTCAGGGGAGGGAAATCCAGAGGACTGTGGGCAGGCAGAGGAGCGCGTGTGCCGCCCACCTCTTCCTGGCAGGGAGCTGCCCTTCAACCTAGAGCATGTACTGAGACACTGCCCTGTAACACAAGCTGCAGCTCAACTGAAACCGCAGTAAGACATCAATAACACCTGGCCCATCTTTGCAGGCTGCAAACTAAAGAGGGCTAGGGCGGGGTGAGGAGAATGAAGATGGCCGCCTGGCAATCCTCCTAAACCAGGCACCAGTGGACAAGCAGAGACAAGAGGTCTGAAAGCAAAAGACCACCCTAAGTGCACGTAGAGGGCTCTGTGGAGAGGGGACAGGCAGAGCCACCTCTGTTTCAGTCTTGGAGCCCTCTCAAAATGTCAGTGATTAAGACATGAAAACTTGAGTAGGGTGGATGGCTCAGTAAGCAGGGGTGCTTCCCAACAAGCCTGAAGACCTAGTTTTGAGTCCCAAATCACACATAGCAAACAGACTCCAATGTTGGCCTCTGCACTGCACTTACTACATGGTGCATGCACACACACGCACACACACATACACCCTGTCCATACACACACACGAGGGCCAGTAAGATGGCTCTGGGGTGACAGATGCATGCCAGCCACCATGCCAGGCTCTTATGTAGGTTTGAGATCTGACCTCAGGGTCTCATGTTTAGTAAGCAAGCAATTTACTAATTGAGCCATCTCCCCAGCCCCCAAAGAAAATTTTGAGACAGAATAGTCAGCCTGTGTTTCTGAAAAAAAGAAATGGATCATTTCTTTTTTATTTTGGATTTTTGGAGACAGGACCTAATTGTGTTAACTCAAGATCTTACTGGACACTAGCAAGATGACTCAGGAGGTAGGGGTGTCTGTTACTAAGCCTGAGGAACTATGTTTGACCCCTGGGACCCATGGGATGGAGATAAAACAAACTCCTCGGGTTGTTCTTTGAGCTCCATGTGCACCATGACACACACATGCCTTCCACTTGCAAATAAATGAATCAATGTAATAAAAAAATCCTTCTGTCTGTTTCCCCAGTGCTGCTGAAGCAGGACACTCTGTAGGACACTAAGGGTCAGATCTGAGAACTCAAGAACTGCTTTTTCCTGCTTAATATAAATTTAGCCAGGCAGTGGTGGTGAACACCTTTAATCCCAGCACTTCAGGGGCAGAAGACGAAGATCTGCCTGTCTCTGCTCCTGAGTGTTGGGATTAAAGGTGTGTGACACCCCCTAGCAAAAAAGAAAAACTTATATTGTAAAAATATATGTATAAATATCTATATATATATCTCATATGTATACATACATGCATGTTCTTTTCCTTTTCCCTTATAAAACAGAAATCCATCTAACCACACAACCTGTAATTAGTGGAGGAGCCTTCCCAGCTGGCCAGTGTCCATTCTGCTACCAGCAGCCTATATTCTAGGTAGGTGGCTGCCCCTGGGAAGTTCCCATGGGGGTAAGGCTACCACCGAAGCCTTGAAGGCCAGTTGGGAGCTAGAGCTGTGGTCTGGCACCCTAAGCAGATCTGCACCCTCCCTCCGTCATTCTGTCCACTTACATGGCGCTGGCTGAGTAGCTGGTGTCGCCACCCTCCACATACTGCACCTGGCTGGGGTACACATGTGGGACAGGCACCTGCTGCAGCTGCTGTACCTGAAGCAGGAGGAAGAGTGGGGCAGTGGGTCAGCGCTGGCCACACCCA
Source organism: Ellobius talpinus (assembly GCA_001685095.1). Lineage (NCBI taxonomy): Eukaryota > Metazoa > Chordata > Mammalia > Rodentia > Cricetidae > Ellobius > Ellobius talpinus. The sequence goes on from LOJH01021844.1 coordinate 19,279, forward strand.
GTCTCCCTGACCCCGAGATAAACCCCAGGGGGAAGGTGCGCATCAGGGTTCTCTGAACAGTATAGGCCAGAGGTGCAGACTGAAGAGGGAAGGCTCAGGCCTTGGCCTCAGCTGTGGCTGAGAAACAGGAGGTGCTGGGATTCTCTGCTTTGGTTGGGAACAACAAAGAGGTTGCGGATGCTGATGTGCAAGGGAAGGGACACGAGATAGGATTCTACAATGGATTTGCAAGGTGAAAACACAGGCACATGTGTATCTTGTTTGTAATTAAAAACAGGGCCTGAGGGGCTTCTGGAAACCTGAAAGTCCCCCCCCCCAGCAGAATATTCAGGGTGGAGCCTGGAGTGGGATCGGTTTATGGGATTGAATCTGAAATGACTGACACCACCTTAGGGGCGGGTACTGGATAGCCCACCTCCACCCCCAACCCTGATTTGCAGGGGCACAGTCTGGGACTCAGTTCCTGAGGCAGAACCTGGAATGACCGACAGCACTTTGGAGGGCGGGACAGACGTCTCACCCCTCCCTCCTTGGACTGCAGGGGCGGAGCCTGGAGCCTGGACTTGGCTTAGAGGCGAGGCCGAAGTGGCCAGGAGGGCGGGACGCCCCGCCCCGACCGCCCTCCGACCCCCCCGCTGTGCGTCCGCGGTTCGCCGCCACCTACTTTGAGGGCGGTGCCGAACACTAGCACCTGGGGTATTCTGTGGATCCTGACCCTCAGGTCGGGGCTGGCTCGGGCCGAGAGCCCCGGCAGTGGCTCGAAGACTACCCTCTGCTGCGGCAGGAGCAGGTGTGGGGGCAGCACGCCCACCAGCTCCACCCACTGCTCCACGCCCGGCTCGTAATGGGGC
>LOJH01021845.1:2237-20129 GCA_001685095.1 Ellobius talpinus
CACACACGCTTCTTACTATTCTATCATGCCATATAGACCCCTGTCTGCTTCCTGCTGCCCCCTCACACCTTTCTTCTGGCCAAGACAAAGTGTTGCTTTAGAAAGACTTTCCAATAGCTGTGGTCATAACAAATCAAATCCCAGAGTTTCTTCTCCAAGCTATTATACCCCTCCTCTCAGCAGCATCCAAACAGAGCCAGAACACTTCTCAAAATCAAATATATTCTAGGCTTGCCTAGAGCCACAGTTAAAAACCTGGGTTGGCGTTCATTCTCCAGCAGAGGGCCTTGGCAGGCAGCTCATGAAGACGGTAACTGTTCTGTCATCATTGTTTTTAGTTTCTTGCATAAGGAGGTAGGTTTGTTGGATGAACAGGTCCAAAGGCATCTTACCTGAGCCAGAATGTATACAAGTGACTTTATATTTCCACCTCCGTGTAGCCACTGCTTCCAGATTTTCCTCTCAGTAGAGAAATACACCAAGGTATTTCCCTGACTCCTAAGTTGTTCTAAGTGAACCACCCCTTTAGAAATATTTATTTTTAGAATATGTATGTCGTATGCCTTTGTGAGCAGATGCTAACTCCCTATGGATGCTCTGGAGTTTGAATTACAGGCAGTTATGAGTCACCCAATGTGGTTGCTGAAAGCTAAACTTCAGGTTCTCTGTAAGCAATATGCTCTTTTAACCCCTGAGCCGTCTTTCCAGCCCCTTAACCTCCTTTTTAGTACCAAGATTTTGCCTTTATTATGATTAGTCTGCCTGTCACACTTGGCCTTAACTGGGAGAGTTAAGTCTTAACAAGTGTGTGATGCTAGATCATCCCTGGAGAACATACTGTCTCTGGTGGACTAAGGGGCCTTTGCTGTAATTCTACATGGGCCCTCATGAACCCACGACTCTAGGAGCTCTCCTCGTGGTGTTTTTAGACTGAACCATCCAGTTAGCAACCCAGATACATCAGATGTTCACTGTAGGAAAGTAATGTGGAAGGCTAGAGGTACCTAAGGAAAAAAATCAGGAATTCTCAGAGCCATGTTGCACAGTACATGAAGCACCCCTTCCTGCTGCTATGCCCACGCTGCCTTTCTTGGGTTACTGCCCTCTATAGGGATTTATTTCTTTTGAGCTTTTCCAGATTGGCTTGTTGATTGGCAAAGATTATAGAGATTTACCAATGATGTTCATCCTACTCTGCATCTCCTTTAGGAGAGGGAACGTAGATTCAAACACACAGGTTTATCTCTTTGACCTTTAGCTAATTATTAGATTGAGATAAATGTGTGTAGGTGACAAATTGCCTTTAATAACATTTAATGTGTGCACTGACATTAATGTCTGGTTTAGTGTTCTAGTTCCATAGAGCAAGGAGCATGGACTTTTTATCTTAATTTGACCTATTTAAAATGTGTTTGCCATGAGAGTCATTTTCTGATTAACTTAATAGCATGTTTTACATGGAAAGCAATCAAATATTGATGTAAGAAGAGGATACTAGATGATATATTTCCATGTCTGATATAATTGGCAAAAACATTGGCCAAAGGAAAACTTTCTACTTAGCTGAAACTGAATGAGTTGTACATTCCTGCCTTTACAAGTCACTGTGACCAAGTGCTTGAGAAGTGACCGGAGGGAATAAGGCGTTCTGACTGATGATGTGAGGATTGCTGTCCATTTTGCTGTGGAAAGCATGGTGGTGGGTTTGATGAGGCAAGGGTGAAACTGTTGCTGACTTCTAGGATGCAGTTAATGAAAGAGTTGAGGCAGAAAGGTCACAGGGTTTTGGAGGGGATGAGCAGTTATAGTCCCCAAGGCGAGCCCTGCAATGATTCACTTCCTCCCGCAAGGCTCTGTCTCCTGAAGGTTCCCAAATCTCTAAAAATGATCACAGAATGGTGAGAGGCAGCAAAAGGTGAGCGACTGACAGAAGCAGGCAGGCTCTGGAGTCTCCCTCCCTGGTTACCTGGTGATCACAAGGAGCTGAACCCATGTGCTCTGATTTCCCTTGTGATTCTGGTGTGTACGTTAGCGAATCCTTGGAGGACTGCCTGGACCGTCAGGAGGACATGTGAGAGAATTAATTTACCCGAAATAACAGTCACCAAACTAAACACACCAAAAAGTTTTCTATGGGGGTTGGAGAGATGGCTCAGTAGTTTAGAGCAGTTTTTTCTCGTTATTGACCTAAGTTCAGTTCTCAGAATAAACATGGTGGCTCACAACTATCCACAACTGCAGTTCCTGGGGATTGGATGTCCTCTTCTGACCTCCGTGGGCACCAGGCACAAACGTGATGCACAGATGTATATGTAGGTATAAGACACTTTGACACAGAAAATAAATCTTTTTAAAAATTAATAACTATACAATATTTTTAAAAATCTTGAAGAGAGGCTGAAAAGAAGAGTTAAGACTGCCCCCCCCCAGGATCTGAATTCGCTTCTCAGCATCCTTGGTAGTGTTTCACGACCACCTGTAAACCCAGCTCTGGGGAATCCGATGTTGCCTTTTGGCCTCTGGTTGCCTGCAATCATGCAAGTATCCACTTGGACATATACACAGTTCAAAATAAATATGCTTTTAAAATTTCCTAATGAGGGGTGTGGAGAAGTGTCTCAGTGGTTAAGAGCACTAAGAGGTCCTAGGTTGCATTCCCAGCACCCATATAATGCCCCACTGTTTTCTATTAGTGTAGTCCTTTGGGCTCTGATGCCCTCTTCTGGTGTGCAGATACACGTGCAGGCAAGACACTCATGCACATCAAATCAATAAAATTTTAAAATCCTTTCCGGTAAAACCATAAATAACAAAGAAGTCTCTTCGCCAGGGAATAACTGAGTTCTAGCCATCTGCTGGGAATGCAAGGCCTAACAAATGTAGTTTCTGCACAATTAGAAGGATGCTGACCATAATATGCCTCCTTATACATAGGCTGTCTGCTATAGCATTCCCGTGTTCTTCAGAGAAACCTCAGTGAACCCTGGGCAGAGTGGGTTGTACACTGCATCTACGTAAGGTGGCATCTGCAAAGTTACAGAGTAATGTAATGATCACATCGTGTGAGAGAGGAACAGAAAAATGATGTGCAGTTATTCTCTGTGTGCCAGGATGCCCACCTTCCCTCTTAACTCTGAATTCATAAAAGCTCATTTTCAGGATAAACATTTCTGTCTGCAATAAAATAAACAAACACACAACTACAAAAACATCAGAAGACAGATTAAAGGGATAGTTTGAGTGAGTGCCCGTGAGCTTTAAGTTACTTAAAATGCACTCCCAATTGTGTCTTAATGCAATTTTGATAGAGCATGTATCCACTAATTTTTTCAAAATTGGTTATAATGCTGTGATTCACTTGAATTAAATGAATAGTAAATCTCCATCCCTTTAATCAAGGTCTTTCCCCTCTCCTCTTTATATTTCTTCCTCCTATTTCTCCCCTTTTCTTTCCCCTACTCTCTTTTCTCCTCCCTCTCCTTTCCCTCTACTCCTCTGTCCCCTTGTTTTCCCCCTTCTTCCCTTCTTCTCAACTGTTTTCTCCCTTCTGCTACTCACCCCTTCCTTCTCCCAGGAAGCTGATGCAGCAACCTGGCATTTAGAATCAGGTGACTGAAAGATAGAATGAACGCATCAGCCTTTATCGTGCCAAGAAGACAACAAGCAGGACAGGGTGTGTGGAATGCCACCTCCCAGTGCTCTCTGGACTGTTTTTCTCATTGATGGATTGCTTCCCTGTTGGTTGCCAAACCCTTAATGTGCTGGCTCAACGAGCAGAGGATCAGTCACAGCTGACAGGCCCTTCAGCTGCAGGTGTAGTACAGAAGGATCTGGGTGGTGCCCAGGACTTTGTCTATCTGCAACAGGGCAGATTACCTCTACAAGAGAACACCCTGCATAGGAAGGGGTGACGGTGGCTTCGTTTGCAGACACTGATTCTGACACTTTGCTTTCTTTGGAGATTCCTTGTGTTGCCTTCCACCTCCCTTTGCCTGGCCTTTGTCACATTGCTAGTGCTAAGCCCCTGGCACTATGAAATAGAACGGGGACGAGAGGACCAGGAGCTGCTTGTGAGTCCCTTCTGTGGAGCTTGGCTCTTACAGTATGCAAGGCAGGCTGGCATTGCCAAAGGATGTTAAACAGCACACTCAGAGGAAGGGCTGCCTTGTTGGTGCTTCCAACGCCTAATTGGAGATCTAGCTCGGCAATTTCCTACAGCTTGGCATGGAACATTCTGGCTGTTTGTAGATGGCGTTCTACTTATACCATGCCAAGTTGGGTTTTGGCAGATCTTCTTTAGTGGGTTTATTCTAGAGTTGGGAACATATTCTAATTTTACGAGTGTCTGGATCTTTGAGGAACTTTATAGCTAGGAGGTGAGAGATGGCATTTCACATTAACACAAGGTCCTCCTTAATATATGTTAATAGGCGTGCAAATGAGTTCTTTATTCTGGGATAAGAGAAGGAAAGAAACTGCAGGAGACAGAGGGGAGTTGGCCACATGAAGCTCTCAGATGCCAAGAAGTTGGCTTGTTGAAACTTCTGCCGTCCCAGCACCAGTTTCCATCTTCATTTCACTGTGTGGCTGTGATGAAATGCTCATTGACCAGAAAACAGCTTAGGAGGGGAGTCGATTCTTTGGCTTCCACTTCCAGGTCACAGGGCTTCAGCTAGGGAAGTCATGGCAAGAACTCACAGGAAAAACCTGGAGGCAGTAACTGCAGAGGAATGCTGGAGCCTGCCTCATTCCTGGGTTTGCTTAGTTAGCTCTCTTATACAGTCTAGGACCGCCAGTCTAGGAACAACATATCACATACTGTGTGCTGGGTAATACTGCAACCGCTAATAATCTAGACTATCCCCTAAATCCACAGATCTGAGCTAGATACTCCCTCAAATCCCTACCCATTGTCTTGTCTCCAGCACTTACTCCTGGCTTATGGCTGTGTGACTGTCTGTCTGTCTGTCCGTCTGAACAATGTGATAAGTTCCTTAATCAGGCCTTTTTCTTTTTTTTTCATTTGACTCTCAGCTTTATTAATTTGACAAGGCAAGCAAGGACAACTCATGTTCATGGGATGTGTCTGTTTCTTTGAATTACTTAAGGACTTCCATGCTTTTCAAATCTGTCTTTTATCATCTTTCATTATTTTAGTTTTGCCTGGTTATCCTTGTGATTTAAAAAGTTTTAGTGTTTCTTGCTGTCAAATTTTTAGCACCCTTTCTTAGTGTTCTTTCTTGCTTGCTTTTCATGTTTTCTTGGTCTTCTACCTCCTAGCTCTCAACCATGTTCTATGTTACTTACTGGTTCTTAAGTGTGGGCCCCAGACTCTGTGGGACCCGCTGCTTCCTCTGTATGCAGCCATTAGTGGAATGTGGTAGAGATGTCTTCAACCTCCTAAGACAGTGGATAAAAATGGAGTGTAGATATTGCATGTGGAAATACAGCATCAAAAGTTTTTACCGATTATATAGTGTGTGAGGCTGGAAGCCTGTGTTCTTAATAAATCTGTTCCTGTTCCCTTAGGAGATTAAGAAATAGTAGAGTATATATGGAGTATATTACTCTGTAGTAGCAATAGGATGGTCATTAGTCCCATATGCAAGACATTTTATCCTCCTTCTTTACATAATCCAGGCAGTGTAAACCTCAGAGGTATATGGGAAATTATGTTCTTTCTGTTGTGGTTGTTTTAAATGTGAGAAAGCAGGACACTCTAATTGCCTTCAGAGCTGTTTGCTTTTAATAGTAAAATGGCTATTTAGAGGTCATTGTGGCCTCATGTAATGTGGAAGCAAGACTGTCTTGTTATCAGTCCCCTTTCGCTTGCCCTAGATCTGTTGCTAGGTCCATTCTTTTCCACTCTTTCCAGAGTCCACCCTCTCACTGGGCTTGATTGTTCCTCCTGCTCCCACGCCCCTTCTCCATAATTCGTTTCCTCTCTCTCTCGTTCCCCAGTACCCAACACAACTTTTCTTTCTCTTCCACCCATTCCTCTCTATTCTAATCCTTTTCAGCTCACTCTTAACTTCAGTGTTGCACACACACTATGTGAACCTGTTAATCTCCTCTGTCATGTATCTATGTATCCTTATTGATAATTAGATTATCCTAACGGTTTGATAATTTATGTTTCTCTCTCTCTCTGTCTGTCTGTCTGTCTGTCTGTCTGTAGATATATGGAGACTGGAAGACAACCTCAGATATCCCCCTAAAGACTATCCTCTAGAACCCCTTGTGCCTTGGCAGGTTTCCTTAGAAAGTGTTGAACTTTCCCTTTCTCCAGTCATCTTTTTAAATTGAATCCTCACCTCTTGCCTCATGTCCCTCACTCCTCAGCCACTTAGCTCCTTGTTCTGAGATCACATCCTAGGACTGCATCCTTGCCCCCATTCACACGAGCTTAACTTCTCTCTGCTTGCTTGTTCTTGTTCCTCTGTCATCACATCTTAGTGTTTTATTTCTCCCTTTCTCATTATTTAATGCTCCAGCCATGTAGCTTGCTTCTAACTTTGTGTGTATATATGTGTGTGTGCGTGCAGGCGTGCGTGTGGGTGGGTGTTTGGGTGTGTATGTATGCATGTCGCATGTGTGCAGATACTTTAGGACACCAGAAGAGGGTGTTGTATCCCTTTGATGCCGGGAATTGAACTCATATCCTCTGCAAGAGCAGTGTATAAGCCCTTAACCATTTAGCCATCTCTCAAGTCCTCTCACTGCCTGTTGATGGTCTTCTAATTGCAGTCAGTCTGTCACTCGGTTGCTGAAGAGTCTGCTTCTCCCTTTACTTGAAATTCCTGTGTATGCTGCAGGAAATTCTTCAGGGCTCCCACTGCCTTTGCGTGTACAGGCTGCTCTGTTGGATCTTGAGATCTTCAGCATCATGTCCCGCACTACTCCCAGCCCTGTCCTCTAGCTAAGTAGCATGAATGCATATCTCTCTTCCTTGCCAGCTCTCTCCTGTGTATGTGTACAGTACTGTATAACTATATGGTCAAGCTAGAGATGGGTGTGCAGGCTAGAGGGAGAGAGGCTGGACATTTTTAAGGAAAGTTTTTTGATGTTTTATTTCCTCATCTTCCATCACCATGAGTTTCCGGAGTTGGGAGTGGCTGACTTCCTATATATTCCCAAGCTGGTCTTGAACTCTCCATTCTCTGCTTCAACTGCCCAAATGCTGGGGTGACAGGTCTGTACCGCCATACTGTGCTCAAAGGATTTTCTGTTCTTTATGATTATGAATGGTTATGATACATTTCTCTGTATATCAGTTTTTAATATTTTTCTTTTATTTAAAGTAACCTGTTACAATTTGTTCCTTGCTTTATAGGTATTATCATAAACTTGACTGATTCTCTTGTTTTTCTGTGTGAATCTAGAGCTTGGTTTCTATTTAGACTTGGGTATTGTAGGAGTTCTGTAAACATTTGTTGAGTCAGGTCATATACTAAAGATGCCTCAGCTGAAATGTCATATGAACCTCCATCCTTTCTGCAAATAATTATTTAAAAAAATGTAGTCTAATTCTTAAACTTAAGTTTTATGCCTGAAGATGAAAAATAGAGTACTTTTTAGGTGTCAAATATGTATATTTGCTTTCAGACATACTATTGGTTATACACACAGAAAAGCAATAATTAAATATGAGTAGCTGAGGAGAAGGCTCAGCGGGTAAAATGCTTTCCGTGAAAGGATGAGTATCCGAGTTCTTTTCCTAGCATTCAATAAAAACTGCTCATGGCTTTGCATGCCTGTGACTCCTGTTATGGGGAGACTCTAGGCTCATTGAAAGACCCTGACTCAAAAAATAAAATGGGATTCATAGATCAAGACACTCAACCTCAGTCTCTGGCCACCATGCACATATGTTTGTGCACACACGTGCACATTCACAGGCATACACAAAGCATTCATAGGAAAGTGCATACTTGCATGCACAGAACCCACATTATGTACACATACATGTGTAGGTTAGTGCATACACACATAGGGAAGTACATACTCAGAAGTATGCACATAAATGTCTGCACTATTTTGTCACTATACAATTCTCAAGAGTGTTGGGAACAGCAGAATGGGCAACCAGTTGCTATAATCCATAGTTTAACAATAGTGCTCAGGACTCAGCTCATCCCTGCCCTTGAGTAAGAGGCCAGGGCAGTCATTGTTTATTTCCCAATACCAAGTTTTCCTTGTCATGAAATACAAGGGCATGTGAAGAGAGTTGTTTCCTTTAAGCGAGAAGCTTGTGGGTTTTTTCTTGTTTTAATTATGCACGTACTCAACTGAGTAGCCTCAAGAGTCATACAAAAGCCTGATTTTATAATGGAAACCTGGTATGATCACCCCAGCTCACTGTGTCCTTGCATAGTGTTTATGTTATAAGAATACTAATTTTAAACAAGTGTGAACTTTTTTCAGAAATCCCATACCTATAAGACATACAACACATGAATGCTTAAGAATAGGTTATTTTTAATCTAGGCAACCTACACACTGTCACACTCCCTCTGTAACTGACTTACAGTTTGATGTTTCTCATGCACAAGGTAAGTACCCTTTTCCACAAGGCCACATAAGAAGGCTGGCTGGTCACATTTTTTTTCTGCCTTGGGTGATTCCTGGTGGGGCCACTGCACTGTTTGAGTGTGAGAATGTGATAACGGTTTGAGCCAACCAGAAAATAAGTACAGATTTGTATTTCCTTAGAGCAGATGATTTTTTTTCTGGAAGGGATAAGGTACCAGTAACCAAAAGCACTGGAAAGAACATGTAATGACAAAGGCCAGAGGTTGGCCAACCATAGTCCTTTTGTCTTTGCAAATAAAGTGTCAGTGGAACACAACCTGATCCAGTGATTTATGTGTTGTCTGAGGCTACAACTGTTGATATAGTCTCAACAGTACCAACATGGCTAGCAAGATCCTGCCCTTCATAGGAAATGTTTGTTTAACTATAATTCATATTTATTTGGAATTATTTCTTCTTTTGTCTGTGTATATGTGTGTGTGTGCTCACCTATGTGAGTGGATGTGATCATGTAGTTGCAGGTACGTGTGTATGTTTGACAATACCAGAGGACAATCTCAAGTGTCTTTTTTTTTTCCCCCATCCAGGAACCATTCCCTTTGCTTTTTGAGAGTGAGAGTAGGCTTCTCATTGCTTTGGCACTGGCTCATGTAGCTTGGTTGGCTGGGAAGCAACCACTTATCACCACCAGCAGGGATCCGCCTATCCCTGCATACCCAATTATAGAGTTACAAGCATACATTGGCACATCTTCCTTTAAAAAAAAAGAAAGTATGTACTAAGGATGAAACTAGGGTGTTCATTCTTGTACAGCCTGAGCCATCTCCTGACCCCAGGAAATACTTTTAGTACTCCATTTTGACTTCAAGACCTCTAGTCTCCCTTTAGAATTATTTGACAGTCCCTTGATAGCTCAGCAGCACTTAACACTCCTTGGGGTTGTTGACTTGCCTCTTGTCCTCATAACTAGCAAGAAATGGGTCATACATGGACCTTTCTGCTAAGACGTGATTGACCTCTGTTGCCTAAGGCTTTACTGTTCTCCAGCTTTACTGTTCTCCAGCTCAGAAGTTTTTTACAGTGTAAAACTGTCTCCTAAATACAAAATGTCTTTCTTTTACTTGCTGAAAGATAGGAAAGGAGGGAGGAAAGAAGGAAAGTAAGTGGATGGGGTAGGTGGGCTGTTTCCTGCCCAGGCTGTTCTCCATGGGTTTGCATGCATTTGAGTTGACCTTCCACTCTGTGATGACTCAGTTTACACTGTATACAGTTAGATTTGACAGTGGTAATTCAATTAATGACTGCATCCAAAGTCTGTCTTGGTGTTCACTGAAAACAGGAGGGCAGTGTACAGTCTGTGGATATAATGGCTGTAACTTTCAAAAGTAGTAGGCTAAAGTGGAATTCATAATGGCTTGATCACTGGGTTTATTAGCTGTTGACCTTCCCTTTGAGCAGAACAGTGGCAGTCAGAGGAGAGCACTAACACGCTGATTAGCATTTAGCTAAAGATAGGCTGCTGTCTGTCCCGTAGTAAATTAGTTCAATCAGACATAAAAGAGCTCGAGAAACATTTTCTGCTTTATAAAAAGAATTAGATGTTAGAACAGTTCATCTGACATCTCACAGAGAAGATGGATTGAGCCTTTGAATGTGCTCATTTGAGGAAGGTGCTTTGAGGATATGGAGTAATTGAACAGATTTTCCCACAAGATTGATCAGGGGCTCTGGGTTTCCTGCACAATTGAGTGATGCCCTAATTTTTGGCTTCTAATAAGAACTCCACATCTGCTCCTGCTTCTGTGTATTTCTTCAGCAGAAATGGAAATCTGTTATATTAGTACCTAGTATGGCACCATGGAAATCCAGGAGACATGATTGTGATCTGATGCAAGAGATGAGAATTACACTAAGATTTTTCAGTATCCACCAGCAAGAGAGCAACTGAAAACTGCATAAAACCACCTGTCCTGTTTGTGTATAATGCATTTCTAAAAGCCTTCTTCCAAAAATGGAGCGCATTTTCCCTACACACCATTGCAATCTTGAGGAGTCATTTTCCTAGCCAATGTGTTGGCACCAACGAAGTTAGTTCTTCTCACAGTCAGCCATAATAGAAGTAAAAATCATAAACCTTTCTAGTCATTTAAAAATTTAAATTATGATCTAGGTCCTTAAAAAGGCATAACTGTAACTTGTATAACTGGATTTTATTAGGTGCCCCAAAGTCCTGTGAAGTATACATAGAGCATATAAAATCTAACTTGGGTCTGTTATAAATTTGACCTTAGTGAAATGAATAGTCTTCTGTATGGCAAACATTAACAAAGCTGTCAAGAGCTGCTATCTCTTTCCCTTACAGAATGTTTCAGTGAAGACATTTAGTTCAGCTGTGTTGATGGACCCAAGCCTATATGTTTTATACAAACCTCTGATTATATTTTAAACAATAATACAGGTCTAGAGACATGACTCGGTAGTTAAGAGAGAGTATTGCTTTTGCAAAGAATCTCAGTTCAGTATTAAGCAACCTTGCTAGGTGACACACAACCACCTCTAATTCCAGCTCAGGGGGATCTGACGCCCTCTTCTGGTCTCTGGGGGCACCTGTTCTCATGTGCACATTCCTACACAGACACACACGTAGACATAATTAACAGTGAAAATATATCTGCCCATACTTCCAATAAGAGTCTGGCATTGATATTCTAATCTTTTCTAGGATTACTGTGAGACAGAAGGCATAAATCTTATTTTCTTGGAGTCCTCCTGAGTAGATGGAATATCTTAACCTTTTGCTGGATCTGTAGTGCAGCCCCTTACTTTTCTGTGAGGTAAAAGGCAGCAAGCCTAATAGCCCAGGCAACTGTTCTCCACCATTGCCTGCACCAGTGAAGCAGTATCGGGCTAGGGTAGAGAAGGGCTGGTGCTGAGAGAAGATCTCCTTACTTTTTGCTGTAGGCCACAGGCTCCATGCTTCTCCCTGTACTTCTCTGTGTGGGCAGAGTACTCCCAAAGTGCAGCAGGTGGGTTGGGATGCTCGTGCTAACACAGGGTACGTTGGGGACCTGCTTGTCCTAGTGCTTCATAAGGACTCCTTTCCCTGTGTGGTTGTGTGAGTTTCTGTGTGTTGGGAATACAGCCCAGGTATGGGCACATTCCAGTACTGAGAAGGTGACTTTTGAGATCACTGCCAATACCAGTGTTAGCAATCACTAGCACCCATTTGCCAAGGCTTTAGTGTGTGTAATTCCTTTACACCCCTCAGCAGGGAGTTTTTGGCTCAAGGCCAAAGGGTCAAAGCAGGTGTTATAGGAAATGAAACCGTCTGTGAGCTTGTACCAGGAGACACAGTTGGTGGGTTTGCATTTACAAAGTGGCCCTCCCAAGTAATGGTCTCTTACCTCATCTTTAAGGCTCTCATTAAGAGACTTTTGTCTGTGGATGAGTACTGAATAATTCTCCTCCTCTTCTTCTACTTCCTCATCCTCCTCTTCATTATTTTGCATGTGGTAGAGGACATTCCATGAGGCACATTGGAGGTCAGAGGACAACTTATGGGAGTGTGTTCTCTAATTCAGCTATGTACGCGCTGGTGATCAAACTGAAGTAAACAGGCTTGGCAGCAAAGCACCTTACCCATTGCACCCTCTTGGTGGCCCCATGATTCACACTCAGTTATACTGGTTGTACAAGGGTATGAGTGGGTGCCACATGGCTGCAGAAATCCACAAAATCAGAGTGTGTTGTGTTGTTTACATAGTGAATTGTATGCTATATAAATTTTATCTCAAAATTGAATGTATGTATTATTGAAAGTATAGATACATTGTCTCATTGAGCAGCAGAAAAAGGCTCTGAGCAGTGCATATCTTTATAATACAATGTGTATATAGTGCATGTGCAAATGCTTGCCGTTGTCTGGAGTGTTTGATCCCATTGTGAGCATGTGGGTTGTAATACTCATATGTGATGAAGAAAAAGGCTGAAGACTGATTATAGGAAAGTGGAGATACCTGGCCCAGTCTAAATGATTCTTCTCAAATCAAATCTGCATAAGGTGGAATGGGTGGCCTTGACAGGGCAAAGTGGTGGAGATGTGCAGCCCACTGCAACCTTGGTCAGAGAGCTCCAAGCAGCTGTCAAGCCCATGGAGGGCAATGTGGCTCCAAGTGTAGTGACCAGTGCAAGAGACAGGAAAGATCTGTGAATTGAATCCATTGAATGGAATAGGAAATTTGATGCATGGTAAAGTGTTGACAAGAGTGGATAGGGGCCGCATTTTACTCAGTTGAAGCAGCTGTAAGATGATCATACGGGGCACACTGGTACAGGAGTGTAATTCCCGCACTTAGGAGTTGGAGGCAGAATGACCAAGAGTTCAAAACTAATCTTAGCTAAAGTGCAAAATTCAGGTCAGCCTGGGCTCCATGAGAAACAGCTAAACCCACAACCCACTCACACTTCTGACCATTTGTTAAAAATATGTTTTTAACTGCCTTGTGACCCTGTTACTCTGCCCTAATCTTGTACAGCCCAGTTAAGCATTGAATTCCTTCCTTCTTTCTTTTTCTCTCCTTTTGTAAATAGAATGCCTCTCATTTGTTCTTAAATAAATTCATATGTGTAAACAATATAGATGTATCATGATCATGAAAAATACATTTTAATTTGCCACAGTCCTTAGTTATTTTTATTCAGAGGTGTGTGTGTGCTTGCGTGCGTGCGTGCGTGCGTGTGTGTGCATTGCATGGGTGCCATAGTGTGCATGTAAAGATAAGAGAACACTTAATGGGAGTCAGTTCTCTTCTTCCACTATCTGGGTACTAGGATCAAACTCAGGGCAGCAAGCAGCTCTCCTTGCTGATAGCTCTCACTGGCCAAAATTATACAGTAATCTCTACAGAATAGCATATCACACCTACCATTTTAAGGTGGATAGGCACGGTTTTATGGCCAGGGTTAAACTAATCTTATATTTCAAAAGCATGAGAAGCCTAGCATTTCCTCTGTCCAGCTCTGAGGGCTTCTCCGCTGTACCTGCTCACTCTCCTCACATCACCCTATAATCATTGAAATGCTAAGCGAGTAGCAGAGCAACCGTCCCTAGATCTCCAGACAGCAGACATATCCTGAAGTCAGGCTCGGCAGAGCCGGAGACTCCAGATGAAGTAGACAAGGTCTGCCAAGATATTTCAGGAGAACACTGCTTCTCGCAGAAAGTGCAGAGTCAGTCAGCAAGCTGATTCTACTGGCACCATGACGCCCGTCCTGAGACCTTCATTGAGCTGACAGAATGGGAACATTCTTCCTCATTCTGTAGATCAGTCAAATGCACTCACGGAGTGCATTCAAGTGAGTGACACTTTGTTGACATTAGTTGGGGATACAGTTTGGGTACTGTCAAATGCAGACTGATTTCCTTGCAAGGCTGTCATCTAATTCAGTAAGCAGGTGTGCACCTTTGCAAGGTCCCTTTTGATATATTTGTGCCGTATATTTGACAGGTGCTTTATTTATGTTTTCAAGTACGTGTATACTGTACCGTTGAGTATTACTCAGCATTAGAAAGGAGATCCCCCCTGCATTTGTCACAGTGTGGGTGGACCGCAAAGATGCTGTGCTAAATGAGCTCCTCATAGAAAGAAAATTATGGCATGTGCCCACTTACCTGTGGAATCTTAAGACTTTTTAAAAGCCGAAAATTCTGAACTGAGGAATAAACTGCTGATTACCAGCATTGGGCTAGCGTGGGAAATGAGAAAATGCAGGTTAAGAGATAGAAAGGAAGTTATTGGAAAATATCTCAGGGTTAAGAGTGAGGTCTACTCTTTAGGAGAACCTGAGTTCTCTCCAACAATTCGGTCCACAGCACCTATGTCATGTGACTCACACCCTGGTGTATTCACAGAATTTGTTTTATTGTCTGCCTCCTTTTTTGAAGGATAAGCAATCACAGACATCTTATCCAATTGACTCATTATGATTTTTGAGTCTTTTCTATCCTCAAGGGGGCAGGCTTTGAGATCTCAGATGCACAAGTCAAACACAGCGTTACAGTCCATTTCTGATGCCTGCTGGTCCAGATTTTGTAGAATTCTCAGCTTCGTCTCCAGCACTATGGCTGCCTGTATGCTACCATGCTTCTTGCGAGGATGATAATGGACTAAACCTCTGAAGTGTAAGCCAGCTCCAATTAAATATCTTATAAGAGTTGCCGTGGTCATGGTGTCTCTTCATGGCAATAAAACCCGAACTAAGACAGATATCTTCCTTGGATCATACACCACAATATATTTTTAAAGTAAGTTCTTTCCCTGAACCCAGCCCTCAGTAGTTCATGTTATATGTCTATCCATCTTGCTCCAGGAATCTCATCTCCATCTCTTTCATGAACCTCCATGCCCATCCAGCTTTTATGTCTTTTGTTGACATATAAAGTCTGGTTTTCTTGCTTATATGGTAAATGACTTGCCTGCTGAATCATTTCCCCAGCCCTGATTGATTTTTTTTAATAATAAGTTAGAGATGTCTCCTACATGTATCCTGCAGTTTAAAATCTTCAAGTCAATTCATTGAGTATTTCATGTGAGGGTAATACCAGGGAGAACTGATTGTTTAAGGTATTGATTTTCCCTAATTCAGTGTGATAATTCACTTACTCTTTATTCAGTGCTTGCCAAATGACAAATCCATTCTTGTTGGACACAGAGAAGCAACCTTTCTCTCTTCTCTTGAGGAGCTCACAATAGGATGCATCTAGATTCTTTTGGTGATAAGAGAGAGATTGCAGGAAATCAAACATCTGAACATTTTCAGAAGGAAAACATTGAGGCTGAGATGCCATGAGTGGTTTTGAGGCATTGGGAGAGAAGGTTGAAAAGATTCATAAGACAGTGAGCAATAAATGATCTTTATACACACATGAAACCCTACACATAACATCAGAAGAGAGCTTGTGTGTAGAGTGTGGTGAGAAAGTTGCCTGGATCTATTACTGTGACAGATGAACCATGGCGTTGGGGAGGGAGATGCTGGGACAGCTCTTCAGGTGGAAGTGGGAACCTTTGCTCACTGTGGCTGCAAACCAAAGGCTGCTGTAATATATCAATAGGGTGAAACAAAGTTGGACTTGTGGCACTAATGTAAGATATGTCAAGGTTGGTTGTGCGCACACACATAGGCAAGTTTGGTTTGTGTGTTTGGGGGTGCATATGTGTGAGTATGCTTACACATATGTGCACATGGAGGTCAGAGAACAACTTTGGGTGTTAGGGTTCCTAAAGGAATAGAACTGATAGAATGAATACACACACAGAGAGGAGGTGGGGATTTATTAGAATGACTTATAGGCTCTGCTACGGCTGTCTCCCAAAGAAAAGCTAAGAATCTGGTAATTGTTCATTCAGTGAGACTAGATGTTTAGAGGTTCCAATGTGGTCCTAGAGTCCCAGAGGATTCCCAGAGAGCTGCTGATCTGCAGTCTGTATCTGAATCTTGAAGAAATCCATTGTAATAGTAGCAAAGGAATGCATCAGAAACAGGATGGGTGAACTTGGCAGCACGAGTAAGGCCAAGCAGGCAAAGAATGAATGCTTCCTTCTTCCGTATGTATTTATGTTTATGTGGGCTGCCAACAGATGGTGTGGCCCAGATTTACGGTGGGTCTTCCCACCTCAAATGATCCAATCAAGAAAATACCTGACAGGTGTGCCTAGCTTCTTAGTTTTTTGATGACCAATATTAGGAATCATTGGTTTCATTCCTCAGGAAATCAGGTGTAATTTCTCAGAAGCTACTCACATTTTTTTGGGGGGGTGGGGGCAGGGCCTCTTGGTGGAAACTGTGGCTTCCTAATTAGCCAAGACAAACTGGCCAGCAAATCTAGGGATCCTCTGTATTCCTTTCCCCAGTTCTCAGATGACAAACATTCACCGCCATCCATGCCTAGCTTCTTGTGGGTTCTTGAGATTGAATTCAGGTCCTCATGCTTGTGAGGCAAGCAGTGTACCAGCCCCAAGATGGTGATTTTTATTTTAAACAACACACTGCAGATATGCTTTTTCAGCTCAAATACAATGTACTGTGTTCAGAAAAACTGTGCAATCATTTAGAAAAGAAAGGGCCTAGGATTTAACTGGCCATTAAGGACAGTTTGGTTCGGCGATCTGTGTTTAAACCAAGTAGTTTGGTTACCTGGAAATATTTTGCAATATTTTAACCTAAAGAGAGGTTTCAAAACAGCAGACTGTATTTATATAATTCCTGGGGTTGATGGGACAGACCTCTCTAACTGAAGCAGCCCAGGTCATCTCTGAGCCCTTCTCAGCTGTTGCTTCCATGTGTCTGAATGTTCTCTTGGACTTTTCTGCTTCAATCTTGTAGGTCCCAGTAACTGAATTTTATGAACAATTTAAAAACACAATTGTATCCCTTTTCTTAATCTAGTGACCTATGTATCCATTTCTAGTGACCTGTGAGAAGGTAGTGTATCCCCATTCACCTTTTCAAGCTGTACAAGAAGTGGAATAGTGTAAATTAGCTTCCTCCATAAAACTGCAGTTTGGTGTGGAAGAAAAACAGGTTCGCAGCACCATCTACAGGCTGCCGAAGAGGAAACCTTCTTGCTTAGCTCCTAGATATTAAGACTGCTGGAAAGGATGGATGAAGAGAATAAAACCACAGAACAAAGACATTCTCCCTCTCTTTAGATATATTTACCTGTAAATGGTGCCAGTTGTATGTTAGTTTTTGTTACCTCCTATGTATGTGTTTCTCAGTGTGTCTGAAGTTTAGAATGCTTATTTGATAGGATCTGTGTTTGCATTCAGATCTGGGGTTTTCTTCTTGTTTACAGGTTCTTTTCTTCACATTAGTTTTGTAAATATGGAATTAGTATGGTTCTTTGTAACTGTTTACCTTATGAGACCCAAAGTAGGAAGACTGCCAGGTAGGGACTTTTTATCTCAGCTCCTGGTGTATTCACAGAAGTTGTTTCATTGTCTACCTCCTTTTTTGAAGGAAAAGCAAACACAGACATGTGTTTTGTGTGCTATGTGTGTTTATGTGTTTTTTATTTAAAATAAAACCAAAAAAGCCATCTTATTCAATTGACTCATTATGATTTTTGAGTCTTTTCTATCCTCAAGATTCTGTGATTTCATAATCAGTTTCCCAGACCATGAATAATTAATACAAAAGAGTATGGAAAATTTGTCTTTTTTAATGTTAAGAGTCAAAGTGTTCACCCCCCCACACTTCTTTTTGAGTATGTCTGTTAAGTGTATGCGGCATGTATGTGATTGCTTACAGAGTCCAGAAGAGGGCATCAGACCTGGTGGAGTTGTAGTAACAGGTTGT
>LOJH01021846.1:4854-20128 GCA_001685095.1 Ellobius talpinus
GGTGTAGTGTTTCAAGGCAAGCCCGAGGTGGGGATTTCCCAGTTTGTTATGACAGCCACCCTGCTCTCCCCTGCCAGGTTGAGAGGAACAGGGATAAAGCTGAAAAGCTTTGAGTCAGGCCTGGAGATTCCAGTTTCAACACCTCCTCAGCCAGCATCTGTTTAATCATACCTAGGTACCTTCAACACAAAGGTCGCCCTGGCTGAAGGAGATGATTATCTGCTGGCTGCTTCCCTCAATGTTTACATCTTTGCCTAGCACCTGGAGGAGAACCTCAGTGCCCTGCATTTTGTTCTTATGTGATGGTACCTAAGGTCAGTGGTTAGACTTCAGCTGGCTCTGCTTGGTGGACTGTCTGAACAATCCCATGGAAGATGGAAGGGCGGGCATCGCACAGTAACTTGCTGTTCAAGTATAGGCTTGACGGAAGATGGCATAGCTTGTCTTGCCCAAGTCCAAGGCTCCCTAAATTGTCACTGTACTCTAGCAGGGACGGAAGGAAGGAAAGGTGGACACAGGTCTTCTAGAACCTTCTTTTTACACTATGCTGATAGTACTTACGGTCTTCTGGCTACCTCGAGAGTGTCACCCTCGAGAGTGACTGGCCTAGGACTATCATGTGGAGCCCCCTGAAGATGTCAGCTTGTTCCCCGAGGAGATGGCTTGGCCAAGAGTCACTCTTCAGAGGAGGCCTTGTAGCCTGTGCAGAAGGCTGAAGCAGGAGGATTACAAATTCTAGAACTTCTTGAACTGTAGAGAAAGTTTGAAACCCTGCTTTAAACAAACAAAAATGAATCTCAGTGGTAGAACACTTCCCTGATATATTCAAGACCCTAGAAGAGTGCCCACTTATCTGTAGCCAATCCTATAGTTAGATCCCTTCGTTTTCATCAAGAGCAAGTACTAAGAGTCTAATTTGTTGGGAACTACTTTCAGGGGGGATGGGGAGTATGGGGGATTGGTTGAGAGAAATGGCAACCACAGTCTGATAGGTTCTTCCCCTCTCCCGTTTTTCTGTGTGGGGCTTACCTGTCTCCTATACCCTGCCCAGTAACCAAACACACATTGTGTTAAGTCGTCTTCCTGTCACCATGATGAACTATTTGGAACGATTACCTTGAAACGAGAAAGCCCTTGTTTCGGCTCATCGTTTTGGATGTTTTACTCCAGCATCAATTCATCCAATTGCTTTAGTCCTGGAGCAAGACAACGTATCACGATGGGAGCATGCGACAGAACAAAACCGTAGCAAAGAAATGAGCGTGGGTGAGGTCCCCCATCTCCTTTAAGGGCGTGCCCCCACTGACCTAAAGACCTGTTGGCTCTAGTTTCCTAGTAACATGGCCCTGTCATCAAGCTTTTACCTCCTCTGGGGATCAAGTTTAGCACATGGGCCTTTGGGGTCGTTTAACATCTAAGCTATAGCATTCATGGTATAAATCATATCTAGGACCTGGCCCAATTTCCCAGGGCAGAGGCCTCATTTAGAAAAGTTAAACATTTTTATCAGAATAAAGGAAGAAATCAAAATAGTTAGAAAGATTTTAAAACATTGTCAAGTGCTGCGTGAATCACAAAATCTAGAAAGTAGCACACTCTTAATTAGCTGTCCATCATATGTTATAATTTTTTCCATATACTGTTTTGAACACTTTGCTAGTCTCTTTATCACATAGCAATTTTAAGGAGAAAACCATTAGGAAGGCAGTATAGTCTTTCATTAATATGTCAAAAGAAACTTCTTTTTAGGTTTAAGTAGTTGAGATGCATAGGTGGCGAGTCACAATGGGGCATGTGTGCCATTTAGAGAGCATCTATAGGTCTGTGGTCTAAAGAGTCAAGATTTCCTCACTGACTAGATGGTTAGGATGATGAAGATTCTCGCTTAAACTTTTCATGGTTGCTAAGGGAGGAATCTCCACAGACCGACCACCCGCTGCTGCTGTTCCCTCAAATCTAGACCGTCCTTCATTTCCCCCACGTTCCCAGGGCCAGATTCTCCACTGCGCACACACAGTGGCAGACTTCCATCTGTGTGCCTCCGTTATCACGATGCAGCGTGAGTTGGCACTTACGTTACCGAGTATTTCTAGAAGCAATCCCTAGGAATAGCAGTAACTTATCATCTATGTACAGAGGTGACTGGAAGCCAGCTAAATATAACCCCTTCAACCCAAGCTAAATAAGCCCCCAACGCAACTTCACCTCAGTGGGGTTCTAAAAATACTGTTGAACGTCTCTGTACAGGGTGCTTGAGAGTGAGGGAAAAGGGAAGGAAGGGTGGAACAATGTCTGACCCCCTTGCAATCAGATTCTGGTTTTGTAAAGCATTGCAAGTCTATGTGGCTATGGGCTCCATAGCTTTCTCTTCACTGAGAGATAGGTTCTTGGACTACTTGTGGATCCCAGCTCCCATGATGGTCAAGGCACTTCTTAGATAAAACAGCCCAGTGGCCGCCTATAACCAATGCAGTCCTCACCCACACTTTAAATGGTCTCGTGATTGCTTACCACACCGGGCACAGCACCTACACAGTGCCTACACAGCCCTTCATTTCTTTGGACTTGCCGTAGTACCCGGCATACAGCAGATGCAAGTTTTGCTTTTTGATTCAGTTTAACTTTCAGGATTTGGTTCCTTAACGTGTGGTTGCAGACCACGGCCAGCTGGATCCGTCTGAAAACTCAGCGTGGTGCTTAACTGTTGTTAGTGGGAAGGGATGGGAGAATTAATCTACAAAAGATTACGAAGGGAGATGAATGAGGTGGTCAGAGTCAAGGCTGCGGTCAGTCCTGCTTGTGGCACTGACCTCCAGGTCTATCCTCTGCCGTGGGACTTCTATGTGATGCTCCTGACGGGAGTAGGTCAGAGGTCAGTGAGGGTGCATAAAACACGGTGGCTTCTGCAGCAGCCCGACCGTGTGTTGCTCCCAGAGAGAATGCATCTGAGTCTGAGAATTTGCCAGTTTGTTTCCTAAGGGGCCTCCATGTTTATCTCTTTTCTGGATGGATAAACAGGTTGGTAGGGATGGGGTACCGCATGTGAACTGTGCAACCCGTGTGAGTCCCTTATGATCTGCCGAGCTGGGGCGAGTTTTCCTGTTCCTCGTTTCCTCATCCCCTGGGCTCTGCTATCCTGTGCATTCATTGGTTCAAGGACTGTGTACAGAATGTGCTGTTGAAGGCCTCTGTGTGCCACATTGTCTCAGAGCAGAGGGCACAGTGAGTGAAGGACAAGATGACCGTGTCGTCTGTCCCCCCAGAGCTTCCGTTCCTGCTGGTGAGGCAAATGGCAAACAAGAAGACGAAGGATGATGCATGCTTGCCAGAGGGTGACTCACACTGCAGAGGACGTGAAACCAGGGAAGGGACTGGGCTCGGAGGGGGCATCAGTTGGAAGAGTGTGGTTTCCTTTGAGAAGAGTACACTGGGCCTGCCCTGGAGGGGAGGAGGCGGCTGTCAAGTATCTGGACAAGAGAAAATGCAGAGTCCCTGACACCAAGGGAAACTGACATGTCGGAGGGCCAGAGAGCCCACCAGAGTCTGCAGTTAAGGGGGGAGGCAGAGGGAGACAGGAGAGAAACAGACGCTTAGTGAACGTGATTGATTGGAGCGAGGTGACTGGCTCTCACACCCAAGTTAGCTCTTTTCATAGTAACACCCCGCAGGACTGAAAGGAAAGGGAAAAGGAGACCATGCTGAAACCAAACCCAAACAACCTGGTGTTGGTGTCAAATCCAGGGGATTGTGGGAACAATGGAAGGCATCTCAGGCCTCAAGGAACAATGCGGTGAGTGGCTTTCATATGTTCTAAACTGTTCGGAGGACAGTCTGGCCCCAGCTATGAAGAAATAACCATTGCAGTAAGAAAGAGTACAATGCTTAGCATGGTGTGGTAGGCTGGAGTGTGGTAAGTGAGGCAGCAAAGAGGCCAAGGAGAAGGTCATTGCTATAGTTCAGGCCAGAGATGCTAGTGCACGGCGTGCCTGCAGGGAACTATGCTGGAGACGGAGCTGGGAAGATCTGCTGAGCACCCGGATAATGGTATAGCAAAACTGGGGAGGAAGTGGCGTTGCCAGTTGCTGAAGCAGGAACAAAAGAGGGAAACAGCATTTTCCTAGAAAGATCAAAATTTCTATTTAATTGTTATATTTATGATACCAAGTGGTGTGTCGGGTCATGCAGAAACACTTGACAGAGGAATTCCAATGCCAAGGAGGACACTAGCACCATGTGTGTGTGTGTGTGTGTGTGTGTGTGTAGTGCCCATTGTATTAGCTCAACCAGTGTTTCAATGATGTTGTGAGCAGCCAGGCAAATGCACTCTTCAAATTTTGCCCGTGACACTCTGGAAAGATGGACATCTTGCTTCGCTCCCAAATAGATATGGCATTAGCCACCCGCCAGAACTCAGTTCTTCATCTCCTGTATTTAGGTGCTCACATCTTGCTGTTCTCTGTTTGGATGTCTAGATGCAGAAGATAATGAATCCCTTGGGCAGTGTTTATCAATCTTGGCATTATTGATACACTGAGACGGAAAATTCTTTATTGTGGGAGGCTGCCTCAGGTTGGCTTCAACCTGCTAGAGGCCAAGAGTGGAAAATCCAGACGATGCCCAATGTCCCCAGGGTGCCAAAGCACTCCCAGTTGAGAGCCATCACACTAGGATGGTGAGGCCACATTTAGATTCCTGAATCACCACGTGGAGGGACAACCATCATTTCCTGTCAAGAAAACCTACACTATATTGTCATGAGAGTGATAAACAGATGCTCACTGTGTTCAGCTGCTGACATCAAGGGACTTCTCAGTTTCTTAAATCCCCTCAATCGTTTGTATCATTGAGTGGGGGGTAGTGCAATAATTTGACACAGTTATTTCTGAATAACTGGAAATTAATTCAGCAACTGAATACATCCTACTGAGTCCCAGGTGTTCCTGGCAGCACTTACCTGTGTTGTGTCCGGTGACTTCACAGCAACCCTTGTTCTGAACACAGGAAGTGCACACTGTTCACTTCCTGTGTCACACAAGACCAACAAACACTGCCTGAACCACCTTGGCTGGGATTTGAGACTACTGTGTGTTAGTGTGTTAGGATTCTTTTCGTTTTAGCTCTTATTTCAAAGCTTTCTGGTCTTATAGAAGTACCATTATTTAATTATTAAAATAAAGTCTTTACTCTTTTCCTCCTATCATCTCCCAGCATGTATCAAATTAATGTAATTTTGGATTGCACTGTGTTAAATTGTTTGCTTTTAAAAACTTTTTGAGCTACTAGGGATTCATAAAAGATATTTGATGAATTCTGGTTTGGAATTAGGACAGAACTCTTCAGTTTCTGAAATGGCCCTAATCATACAGCTACCATTTTACACTATGTATTTATATGAAACTCTACTCTCAATAGTGATGATCATAAAATTAAAATATTGATCAACTGTGAAAAGTTTTGAAGATACTCAATGTTCTGAACTGTCAAATATTCAGCCAAGAGTTAGTTCTTTATGTGAAAATTAAACAAGCACATCTCTCATTTATAAGCAATTTTGCTTTCATTTAAAGGTATTTTGCACATACACATGTATACATAATTGGAAGTTTTGCATATATTATATATTCATATATATGCCCATATGGAGGTCAAAGGACAACTTGCAGGAGTCAATTCTCTGTTTGCTCCATGTAGGTTCCAGGTTATTGAACTCAGGTATTCAGGCTTCACTGAATGTGCTCTTACCTACTGAGATACCTCACCAGTTCCCAAATTGCTTTCATAGTAAACAAATGGTAAATATATATATATATATGTGTGTGTGTATGTGTGTGTGGTGTGTGTATATTATAATGCATATATATACATATATAACAGAATTGTTTCAAATAAAATTCTTATGCTTCATTAGCATTAATATTTGATTTGTATACATATTACTTATTTTATCTATCTATATGCCCAGGGTCATATGAAAATGTTTTGGGTTGAAATGGGCAACAAGTAGGAAAGGTTTAACTCTGAGCAGTTGCTGTAGTTAACACCATAAGTTAAAAACTCAATAAACCTAGAGACCATGGCCTTCTTGCCATTTTAGTGCCACTAATTACCTGCAGAACCCTAGAATAAGCATCCTGCATCTCTGAGCCACAGTATTTTCCTTGTGTAAAAATGAGATCATGTTGGACTAGATGCAAGACTTTCAATTGTTTAAGGATGGAGCTCCCAGAAGAAGTGTATTGGCACCAAGAACATGTATGAGCATCAAGGGACAATGCCTGCTGTCATCATGAGCATGTTATTCTGGTGTCCACAGGATACTACAGCACTGTTACTCTTTTGGGTGTAAAACATGAGTCTGAGGCAGAAGGGAGTTCAGGGCCAGTCTGGGTTTTATAGTCACATACACACACATACACACACACAAACACATACACACACAGAGACAGACACGCACGCTAAAAGCCAGCATAGGCAAGGAAAGAATGTGGACAAATTATTTTCTTGTGTTGAAAGTTTGCTGAGCATGGTGTAGTGTGTCTGTAATCCCAGCATGCAAGAGATGGAGGCAAGAGGTTGCCATAAGTTCAGGGCCAGCCAGGCCTCCATAGCAAGACCCTTTCTCAAAAAAACAAAAAAACAATCAAATTAAAAAAGAAAATTGAAAAAAACAGGAAAGAAAGAAAATCAGAAAGTCTTAACTAAATTTTTTTTCTTGTGGTAATTGCCATGAATAGTATTCCTAAAACCTTGTTTCTGCTTAGAAATGTTTTTCTAATAGGAAGGAAACCTAATACTGCATTTTCGATCCAAAGCAAACCCATATTCTGGACTCTACAGGCTTCTGACAGGCTGTGTGACCGTGGATGTGGTGAGGTGAAGATGTTGCTTTCCCAGGAGATTCTGGAAGGAGGGAGCCTGTCGTTATTTCCAGCACTTTCCAAGGGCCGGTTCTATATAAACATACGGTATTATTTCACTAGCCTTCCCTAATTAGAAAACACATTATGAAACTTTAAAATAATAGGACTCTGAATCTGGGGTAATTGTTGCCACAGACATTCGCCAGAGCACAGGGGGCACGTTTGAAGGGTCCCCAGTTTCCTGGAGCAAAGCTCTTTTTTACCTCACTCCCCAAAAAGCCTGAATCCTAAATCTACATGCCATTTGGCTCCCTGGCCATGGGAATGGCAGTAGAGAAACCATTCTCTGTTGGGACACCCCAGTTTCTAGAACCTTTCATGGAAAGTTTCACAAGATCTAACAGAAAGTGAGATGAAGTTCACTCTTGGGTAAGACTTGGATTTTCCCCTCAGTTCTACCTGGAAGCTTCACTTGCAAGCACTCTGGTGGGGTCTACACATTACCTTGTCACTGGATCCTGGAGTTGGCAAGCAGCTTTGATAGCTCTCTGAATTCAGAGTTTTGCTGCCCATGGTCCAAATACCTCCTGACACTGCAATTGTGAGGACCTCAATTACCTGTGAAATCTCTTTTGGAAGGTTAAAGCAAGCGTCAAGGAGACATTATCTTGCACTTTCTGTATGAATATTTCATGCCTCAGTGGATATGAAGGAGAATTTTGCGAGGCGGGAGAGAGAGTGGAAATGGTTTGATGGAAAGGGAACCCACATGGTAGTATGCTTCTTGTTCCCTAAAGATGATAGAATGGAGCAACATCATCTTTACTGCCCTTCCTAGAAATTTCCAGTCTTGAAATTAGTGGGCATGCTAGTTAATATTAATAACTGTGATCACACCAATGCAAATAACATCCACATTGAACACGTAATAATCTTTAAGCGTTTAACACTTTAGCAAGTGCTTTTGTGTGTACTGCTTCATTGAATCCATATAACTTGAAAGATAATATTATTATTCTCATATCATAAATAAGAAGACTTAGGCCTAAAAGTCAAACACAAACCATGGAACCGCAGGTAAGATACCCATGTCCCTGTAAACAGGCCGTCCCCCAGGCTCCTGTAAGCACCCTAGTGAAACTCACTGGGTCACATGTGCTCATGAAAGACGTGGAAGTTTAGTGGGGACAAGTTGGGAAGAGGAAGGGAATACATGGAGTGAGAGAAGGACAAGAAGGTGTACCAGATGGATTAAATATAGTTAAAGTATGCACACGATAATCTCATAGTGGAATCTGTTATTTATAATTAATAAATGCTAATAAAATAATTTAAAATGGTCAAGCACCACATTTATCACATGACATTACTAGGGTTTGAATTTGAGTCGGAATGGAGTTCATGCTTTTAGTCATTATGTTGTTGATGCCCTTGAGGTACCCACAAGAGACATGTAGGGGCTCTCAGAGGTTACTGTGCTGATGTGCCCCTGATGGGGATGCTTTCTTCCTTCATGATGCCCTTGAGGTATCCACAAGAGACATGTAGGGGCTCTCAGAGGTTACTGTGCTGATGTGCCCCTGATGGGGATGCTTTCTTCCTTCATGATGCCCTTGAGGTATCCACAAGAGACATGTAGGGGCTCTCAGAGGTTACTGTGCTGATGTGCCTCTGATGGGGATGCTTTCTTCTTTTGTTGGTACCTTTGGTTTTAAGAAAGAATGTTTTCTATAAAATGTAGGGCACTAGATCTAAAATACTATGAAAGCATTCATTTCTTAGTTTATAGTGTTCCCTTTCTGATCACCTCCAGCCTCTCTTCTGGCAATAAATTCACTTTGCCTAGAAACATGCCATATGATGTGACCTCGGTCCAGATGCAGTGGTTGGCTGAGACATTGGCATATAATTCAGTGAGCCAATCAGAGCCCACTACCCTTCCAGCTGAAGGTGGCAGGGAAGTCTATTTAGCTCCATGAGCAATAAATCACCTTTTAAATTTTTATGTGTATTTATGGGCTTCAGTTATTTCAGGTTGGACTTTGGAAAGAGTCAAGGCTGCCACAAGCGCATCTCCCGATTCTTCTCAATGTCTGCTCCATCACTGGCACTTCAGCTCTTCAGCTACAAGAGAACTTGATTGTCGGTAAAGACCGAGACACTCATTCCAGAGCAAACCCAACAGTGAGTTAAAGATGGCAACACCCTCAGAGTCAGAAGCTGGGAACAGAGCTCTAAGGAAAACTACGGTCTTCTTGCTCAAAATATTTGTTTAAATATGGTAAGAGATTTTCCCAAGGAGGCTTTTCTGCAGAAGATGCTGCCCTGCCCAGATGGAGGAAAGTCCAGAGGATTAAGGAGTCTTACTTTAGACTACAAGATGCTTCTCCTTGGGCATGCCCGTTTGCATATGTTTTCCATATCAGTTTGCATGTTTTCCTAGAGAACCTTTCTTCTTTGCGTACACTGTACCACCGCCCTAGGGACCTATAAGAAAACTATCAGCTTGTTTGTCTAAGTGGGGGCTTGTGTTGAGTACAAAAACTGAGCTACAAGTAAATCACGCTCTGATCTTGAAGGATAAAATAAACACCAAGCAAATGCAAAGCTATGTTTTGTCAGAGCCAAATAGAACATGATGTTCAGAAGTTTCCAGTGAGTTCCAAAATTAGAAGAAATCTTGGCCAAATGCATCCTCGAGTCCCATTAGGAGCCTTATCACTTGACGCCCCCCCCCACAACTCGTTCCGGTAGCTCCCAGGAGGCCACAGGGCCTTTCTCCGTGTGTTTTGGAGGTGCCCCAGGATCACAGAGTTTTCCTCTGCTATTGGCAAAGCTGTGCCCCAGTTAAGTTGGAAACAGAGCATCCAAAACGCACTTGGTAACCTCAGACTGGAAGGCGTACTTCCAGCCGTGCTTTCTTCTAGAAAGCCCAGATGTTGCCACTGCATTTGTGCAGTGGGTAGTTAGTGCAGCCCGGCTTCCTAGCGGTTCCCCTGCACGAGCGGCTGGTTACGTAGGTGCCTGATCCAGTACTTTTTGGTTAATTCACGAGGGTCCAGGAAAGGCTCTCTGGACTAGGCGTTCTATATCATGTTCTGTGTCTGATTAGAAGCCATCTTTGACAGGACAGGTACTATGGTTCAAGTATGAGTCGGGGGGCTTCTTTCAGGAAGTTGTTCAAGGCAGCCATATGGGTGGTGGCCAGCCAATCAGTGTCAAGCAAAAATATGTAGGTACTTGCTGAGTTACTTTCTGGGGTCAAGGCTACCAAAGTCAAACAACACAACTGGTGGACCAAATTCTATCATGAAAAAACAAACAACAACAACAACAACAAAAAAAACCCCCACAGAGCCAACTGGTCAACCCTTGTATTTTTTTTTTTAAAAATACACTTGGTATTTGGCTTTTAAGGCAAACCACTTTTCCTAGGCAACTAGTCACCCACTTCTAGTATGAATGAAAAAAAAATAGAAAATAGAAAATAATAGAAAGGGTTTTCCCCTTGGAATGCTTCTCCCCACCCCCCAAATACCATTTATGTCTCAAGCCTATCTCAAATCTTGGGCCCTCTGTAAAACATCATCCTGTCAACGGTTTCAGTCCATTTTGCTTGCTTGTCTTTCTTATCTCAATCTCTACCATCCCAGAGTAAATATTCCATTAATATTAATCCTTTCATCCTTTTCATCTATAATCCATGATCCCACCAAAGCATCTTGCAGCCAAGAAGCATATTTCAGATTTTTTTCTCTTATTTTGTCCCTCTTGAGATTTGAGTGACAGATACTTAACATTAGCTCAAATATTATTATTATTTGACAAATGGTATGTAAAATTTATATATGCTAATAATTAGAGAATCCTATTGAGGTAAATTGAATAATCCTGGAATAGATTCTAAGTATTCTTATCATACCCATAAAAGATAAAGATATGAGGCAATGGGATATATTAATTAGCCTGTTTTCTGATGTGGACTTATATCAAAATATCACCCTGACAGCTTGCATACATGTTGTTTGTTTGTTTTTCTTTTTTGTGTATGTGTGTACACAGGTGCACATTCCTTTGAAGGTCAAACGCTGAGGTCATTGAGTGTCTTTCTTTATTGTTCCTTACAAACCTGGTCTCCACTCTCTGACTGGCTAGACTGTCTTCCAGTGATCCTGTTGTATCTGCCTCCCAGTGCTGGGGTTGCAGTCATATGCTGTCATGCCTGGCTTTTTGTAAGGATGCTTTGAGGTTTAAACTTAGGTCTGCATGTCTGTGCAGCAAGTGTTTACCGACTGAGGCATCTCCTCAGCTCTAGTGTATACAAGTTTTTGTTTGTTATTTATACCTCAATAAATCTGGAAGAAAAGCTTAAATAGATGAAAAAGGGAGCTCACACTTACAGATTTGACAGCCAGGAACAAGTCCTTTTCTGTCCTGCCAGCCAGCTCCCAAATAATGACACAGAGACTTCCCATTAATTATGAACACTCGGCCTTAGCTTAGGCTTGTTTCTAACTAGCTCTTATAACTTAAATGAACTCATTTGTATTAATCTGTGTGTTGCCTGGTGGCTCATGGCTTTTATCTCTCTTCCTGTATGTTCTGCTTCCTCCACATGTTGCTGGCTATTCTGCCTTTCTTCCTCCCTGAGACATCTCTGTCCTCAGAAGTCCTGCCTGACCTCTTCCTGCCTAGCTGTTGGCCATTTGGCTCTTTATTAAACCAATCACAATGATACATCTTCACACAGTGTAAAGGAATATTCTACAACCACAGCTATGTGTTAGGATGTCATAAAATCTTTTTGACAGTGGGAAAAGCAAAGATTTCATAAGTAGCATATGAAATTACTGAATGTTGTTGTAGTTAATGTTGATTTGACTGGACTGGGAGCTCTCCAGGAGGTTAGCAAAGAGAACTGGTTATGTCTGTGAGGGATTTCTAGAGAAGGTGGACCAAGATGTCAACACCTTCCTTGAATGTGGGTGGCACCATCCCATGCATTGGAAGTGGTGGGAAGAGGAAGTCTGCCAATGCAGGTACTTCCTGTTTGCTTCATGGCCCTATGAAAGTGGGAATTTGGCTTCATTATACCTTCCACAGTGTGGGTCTCCCCACAGGCCTAGGACACCAGCCAGCTATCTACGAACTGAGAACCAAAAAGACATCCTTCCTGCCTTGAGTTGTGTGTCTCGATATTTTTTAAACTAATACAAACATAAAAATTCAAAAGAAAAATCAAAGTAATGGAGTCATGGATTTTGAGAAGCCATTGAAAACCATACATTAGTGAAAGGGCCTGTAAGCAATTTTGTAAAGATGCTCTAGAAATTAATAATAAAAAGATAGATCACTCAAGAGGAAGATGTGAAAAGACTTGTAGAGGTAAATTACAAAGAACTGTGGATGGCCAGCAAACACAGGAAAAGATGCCCTGCCTTCGTTACTCATCAGGAGAATGCAAATTCTCCTGAGTGTCTAACATACAGCAACCAGAATGGCTAAGAGACAAAGGCCAGTCTGACAAAGCCCTTCTGCAGAGGACTGTGTGTGAAGATGGTGCATGTTAGGTAGCCGTGGTATACCTGTGTTATCAGTCTCTTGAGCAGTGCAGCATATGGACATGCGTATTGGTTATGTGAACTAGTACTTGACCCCTAGGTAAATGCAAATGTACATGTTTATCAAAGGGCACAGAGAAAAAACATCCATGGCGACACTGTGTGTAGTCACCATAAACAGAAACAATCCTAATGTCCAACCATAGGCTGCTTAATAAAGGAGTTTAATACGTTCACTGCAACTGGAATGAACAAAATATTGTTTCAGGCAACAACTTGGATAAATCGTTAGAATAGACTTTATTGAATGAAGGAAGCTGGGGACAAAGCCTATGTTTGATTGAGTTCCTTAAAGATCCAATGAAGCAAAATGAATCCATGGTAGCCTGTGAGAGTCATAGAGGCTGGATGGCCACCAGACAAGGTGACCCAAAACTGTCCCTAACCTGAGTGGTTATTAATGTTACTAATGTTGCTTTTGTGAGAGTGCATTGAATTTTACACATTGTAGCCAATATGCCTTTATGTAAACATGACGGGTTATGCTTCAAAATGGAAGATACCACCGTGGGGAGATGAAAGAGTTGTGGGAATTGTTTTCTCCACTGCTTTACCATCACAAGCTCGGAAGACTGAAACAAGGGACATCTGGTGAACATGACTCATCCATCAGATGGGAAGCCTCATCCTGACCTTGGAAACACAAAGCTCTGGTTTGAGCTACTCCACATTGCCTGTCCAGCAAAGTGACTTACAAAACTGCCTTGTTCACTTAGCTCTGAAGGAGGAGAGCATCTTTATCAATCGTGATCTCTAAACTGTCGCTCTCTGCCACCGTAGGGGCTCATTTTGTAAATCTCTGGGTGGTGGCCTCACCAGAGCTTGCATTTTAATCCTGTCCGTTCCCTTCGTCTTCCACAATTGCCACCTCCTAAGGGTAAAGCAGCCCTGTGATGCTCAGTATGCAAGAGGGACTCACGGTTAATTAATGAGTTAAATTGGATTAAATTGCAAGATTCAGGAAAGCAGGAATAGATAGCCGCAGCTGGATTGGCCTTTGATTCTCCTCTCTGTGATTGGAGTAGAAGATCACCGTATCAACCCAAACCTACCATCCTGCCATGGGCTCCACAAGTCCATCTTAGTGTTTCATTCCCGTCAAAATCCACCCTGATGCCATCGTTCTCACCAAACTCAGGTGATACTGAGGCATCTTTTCTTTGGCCTGCAAGATCCCAGGCTTGATTTGCCAGATTTGTTCTTAGATGATCAGATTGGCTCAGGACAGTCCAGTAAGGAAGCTTTAGAATACTAAGGACCAGCGGGAGAGCATACCCTCTACTTTTTGTGTAAATTGTATCTATTATGCCCAAAGAAGGTGACATGGTCCGGAACTTAGAATCTGAGGGTCTGAATTTTGAGGGTTTTGGTTTAAGAACTCAATAGTCCTGGGACCTGGATGGTGTTGGAGGCACCTGCCTGCTTACCCTGGAATTATTGGGAGGATTCATTCATGTCTGTATCCATTCAGCTTTCAAACATGAAAATTTCTTCAAGAAGTATTTAGGTGTGCACTCTAGATGAAAACTCTATTGATTCACAGTCGATTGGTGAGAAAGATGCATGAACAAATATCTTCTGTATTTCACTGTCTTTTCTCACCTGGCTTCTAGGGAGACTTCCCATGGTTCTTTGTTTAGGTTTCTTGCTTTGTTTTTGTTTTTCAGACAGGATCTCATGTAGCTGAGGCTATCCTCAAATTCATTGTGTGCCCAAGGCTGACCTTGCAGTTCCATCGCTTCCTGCCTCTGCCTCGGGAATGCTGGCATTCCAGGCATTACCATGATTCTTGGTTTATCTGGTGCTAGGAATCGAATCCAGGGCTTCGTGCATGGTAGGCCAGCATTTAACCAA
The DNA here is from genome assembly GCA_001685095.1 of Ellobius talpinus. Taxonomy (NCBI): domain Eukaryota; kingdom Metazoa; phylum Chordata; class Mammalia; order Rodentia; family Cricetidae; genus Ellobius; species Ellobius talpinus. The sequence continues at coordinate 19,190 of LOJH01021846.1, forward strand.
CTGAGTTACATGTGTGGTCACTGGATATTTTTCATAATCTCCTTCTCCAGACTGTGGGCATTTTAAAAAGGATTTCATTTTTAATTATGCATATGTGTCTGTCTGTGCATAGGTATGCACACGTAAGTGCCTGTGGAGGCTGGGAGCTATAGATGCTCTTGGAGCTGGAGTTATAGGCAAGTATGAGCTACCCAAGTGTGTGTCCTGGGAGCCAGGCACTGGTCATCAGAAGGAGCAGCAAGTGTTCTTAACTGCTGAGCCTTCTCCCCAACCTGCCACCTGTGAAATTCTAATAATAAAGACACACTTCACTTATGTACCGTATGCACATCTGTATTTGATAAGAAAAAGAATAAAAGTTTCCTCCCTCCCCTTGCCAAGAACCATTTCTGGCTCTCTTAGGGGAGCTATTCTTCAATATCCTTGAGAATGAACAAATACATCAAGATAGCACAAAGCACTGAGGACCTTAGAGAGCCCAGTTTGTATCAGTTGCAGGGGAAGCGGCTATGGTAGGAAAGAGAAGAAAGACTCAGGAGATGCTGTGGTCCCTAAGGAGGGATCAAAAGTGTTAGAGCCACAGGAAGAGGCTAAAGGGAAGCATGCCTGCACTGGGTGGGCGTGCAAGGAGGGCTGAACAGGCACCCAGGTCTTTGGGTGCTAAGCTGACTTCACCTTAAAGACCTTGAGAGAACCTAAAAGTCTGAAGGACGGCAACTCAAACGGATTCATTTTTGAGTTCATGCAGGCTGCTGTGTGAAAGGAGAGCTGGCCAGAGCCCTAGATCATGACCTGACTGAGCACAGCTCCTATAAGGATAAGAAAAGATAGAAAATTTGGAATAGGATTGGGGAAAATGGTCCATGTGCCAGCACCTGGCATGCTGGAGGTATGATTGGTAATCAGGTTTTTTTTTTAATTGTTGTTTGGGCAGTGGTG
>LOJH01021847.1:6860-20128 GCA_001685095.1 Ellobius talpinus
TGTGTGTGTGTGTGTGTGAACCAAACTTGGTGCACACTCTTTAATGTTGAATACCTCTCCAGCCTAGAGTCCTGGCTTGCTGTTGCTGTTCTCATCTGTAAAATGCCCTTTTTGGACAAGTGAGGAGACACACACTCTATTCTGGCACTCAGGAGGCAGAGACAGACAACTATTGCTGAGTTTGAGGCCAACCTGGCCTTTGCAGTAAGTAAGACTCCATCTCAAAACGACAAACACAAAACCAAAAACCTTCTTTCGGGGGGGTGAAGGTAAGTGAGCACTAGTGCAAGGCCCTGGGTGTCATCCCCAGCGCTGCAGAGAGGGAGGGATCCTAGGACCATGTCAGTCCCTGCTGGACACACACAGCTCTTAGGCCACTGAGGAAATGGGAGAATGAGACACAGGAAGGCTACTGAGGAATGGGGGAGGGAGAGACTCCTGTTATTCTTCAGAACTATCTGAAACTGGCCCTTTCATCTTTTTTCATGCCAATACTCCCTGCTGCTCTCTCCCAAGTCTCATGGTTATTGAGGGTTTCCTCAATTTCCTTCTCCCCTCAATTCTATAGAACACTTGCCCCTTCTTACTCAGGTCTTCTTGGTACAAGTGAACCCCTCCCTGACTTCCCTGGCTCCCTGACTCCCATCTGCCACCGCTGTCATCTCTAGTGGCACCTTCAGTCTTCTTTCTGTATATGTATTCTAGAAAGAATTATGGTCAGTCTCCTTTTGTGTGAAAAACAGCCTGACCTTGCCTGGGTGGCCCCCTAGGGTTGTTCCAACCACTTCCAACCAACCGGCCCATTCTTGCTTCCACCTCACTCCTGCCCAAGGGCACTGGGACCTCCTCACTTCTGCTTTCTCACCTCTGTGAGTTGACAATCTAGCCACCCCACCCTGTCTTAAAGTTCTCTCTCTCTCTCTCTCTCTCTCTCTCTCTCTAAGGCAGGGTTTCTCTGTGTAGTCCTGTCTATCCTGGAGCTCACTCTGTAGACTCCTCTGGCCTTGAGTTTAGTTATCTGCCTGTCTCTGCCTCTGTCTGGGGTTAAGGGCCTGCTTCGCCTCTGGTAAAGGTTTCTTCTCTGTTGTTTCTGGTCACTCAGTTCCCACCCTCTGTCCCTTTTCCTCATTCTGTCTCAATCTCTTTCTTCCTCCTCCTCACCATGGTCTTCCCTGGTGTTTTGCTATCTGTAGATTCAAGCCTCTAGCATCACTTGGATGCTGGGAGCCCTTTCTCTCCAGCCTTATAGTTACAGATTTACATGTTTTACCTCCCCGCTTCCTCCTCCTCCTCCTGCTTCCTCTTCTGCTCTTTCTTCTTTTTCTCCTTTTGTTGCGTGTGCTTATCTGCTTGCATTCACGTTGTACAAGTGGAGGTCATAGGACAACTTTCAGAGTGTTTCTGCCTTCTGACTTTTTTCTTTTCTTTTTTAAGACAGTCTCAAACTGGTGGTGGTGGCACACACCTTTAATCCCAGCACTCGGGAGGCAGAGACAGGTGGATCTCTGTGAGTTCAAGGGCAATCTAGTCTACAGAGAGAGTTCCAGGACAGGCACCAAAAGTACAGAGAAACCCTGTCTCGAAAACCAAAAACCAAAACAGAAGACAGAGTCTCACTATGTAGCCTTGAGCCTTGAACTCACTGCAGACTAGTCTGGCCTTGAACTCAGAGGTCCACCTGCCTCTGCCTCTACAGTGCTGGCATTAAAAGCCTGCACCACCATGCTCTTTGCCTTTTGTATTTTGAGGTAGGATCTCTCTTTCTCTGTTGACCTGTGAGCTGAGTTTCCAAGATGTTCTCCTGTCTGTTGAGATTACAGGTGTGCAACACTACATCTTTTTTTTTGACAGGGTTTCTCTGTCTAACAACAGTCCTGGCTGTCTTGGAACTGGATTTGTAGATTAGGTTGCCTCTACTTCCCAAGTGCTGAGATTAAAGGCCTGAGCCACTACTGCCTGGCTTTTTTTTTTAATGTAGTTTTTGGTATTGGATTTGAGTTATCCAGTCCAAATTCAGTGACTGGCTGGACAAAAGTCTCCAGATAGACAGGTCTTTCCCCAGGCACCCTTCCCCCCCACTGCACAGAAATAGAAATAAACTCCTTCTTCTCACTCCTGGATCCTCATAAAGAATGCACAAAGTCGGGATTGATGCTGAATCTTTTTTTTTTAAATTTTGCTTTCTTAAAGCATGTGCTGAGCTGGTAGAGGGAGCAGTTTGGCAATTCAAAAGGCCCAGCAACTTGGGCAGCGGCATGGGGAAACCGGGAGAGGGTGGGGTGTCCCTCTGTCCCAGGCCAAGGGGTAGCAAAGCCCGCGCTAACTTCATAAAATACAAAATAAGGGAGAGGTGACAGGAGGGAGATTTGTAAAATACAATATCTTAGGGGATTGGCAATAATAAAAAATAAGGTTCATTATTTACAAACAATTTCTGTTCTTGGTCTCTGTACAGTAGGAGGTGGGGGTGTGATTGTGTGTGCATGTGTTCGTGTGTGTGTGTATGAGGGGCCAGAAACAGTGGTCGTGTTGGTCACTATGGGAAAGGAAGCAGGAGTGGCCCAGTGAGTGGTTTTTTGGAGGAGAACAGATGGGAAGAAGAGGGAAGAGAGTAGCCAGGGGAGTTGTCCAAATGTCCGGGGACATAGAGGGACCCCAGCCACAGGGACAGGATGGCTGGGGAGAAGACCCTCTATCCTAGGGCAGAGGGCCCCAGGGCAGGGGTGGGAGCTGGATCTGGGTCAGTGAGCAAGAGAACGCCTCTTCTGGGTGCCAGTGTGTCCGTCCTGTGTCCTGGGTCTCGGAGAGGCCTAGGAGAGTTTGATGGTGGTGTTGGGGCCCAGATCCCTGAGGAGAGAAGAGATCCATGTATGAATCTACTCTGAGATGCCTATCACCCAGATTTGAACTGGGTCTAGACTAGGGAACCCTCCCCCAGAGGATGACCCTTCCCTGGGAAAATGCTCCTCCCCTGAGAGGATGCCCGGCCCCTAGGAAGATGCCCCTCCCCTGTTCTGGGAAGATGAGTCTCAGGGTGGTGCAGCCTGGGACCCTGTCCCTCTGCTCACCTGTCATGGAACCACTCCTTGGGATGGGAGAAGTTGGGGCTGGTGCCATTGTCATTAGCATCCTCTGGCCAGGTCTCGCTCAAATACTTGGTGGTCTCATGGGTGCTGTCCACATAGTCATGCCGGAGGTGGTCCTGGGGCCTCGGTTCTACTGGCCCTCCGGGTTTGAGCTCCCAGCCTTCTGGGGGCTCCACAGGCAGTAGGGCACCTCGGCCATCTTCCCATGAACCTGTCCCATCATCATAGAACAGTAGGCTTCGAGAGGGCACTGGGGAAAATGAACAAGGTGAGTCATGGGTGCTCCTCAGGCATGAAGAGCGCAGGCTCTGAATCTTACAGGCTAACTGAATTCTGGTCCTAAGGATCCCTGGCTGTGTGAGCTGGGGCTAGTCATACACACTCCCCTCTGATCTTACTGAGCATCAGTTTGTTGATATGTAAAATGGGGATAGTAGAATCAATCTCATGGAGATTCAAGGATTCAATGAGCAATACAGAGTAAGGGATTGAAGCTGTGCTTAGTAAAATTATGAGCTCAAAAAAAAAAGTCACACTCTGAGAAAGAGAGTGCTGATTGGCTTTCTGAAAACTGGGATTTTTTTTCCCCTCTTGTAGTACTAAGGGTCAAACCCAGAGCTTCATGCATGCTAGGGTCATCGATACTCTACCTCCAGGACACAGAGCTGGCTTGCCCATCCTCCCACCCTGGCCTCTCTTTCTCTCAACTTTATACTGGGACAGGGTCTCACTGAGTTGCTCAGGCTGGCCATTAATTCGTTTTGTAGCCTGAGTAATCCTTAAGCTTCTGCTATCCCTGCCTTGACTTGAGAAACCGAGATCAAAGGCCTACAACTTGAGGATCTTCTGAGAACTGGGTTCTAATTCTACCATGCCACTTACTTCTTGGGAGACTTAGGGAAAATTTTTTCTTTTTAGTTCTAGGCAAGTTCACTCTTCGGAGAAGTCAAGGGGAGGAAAATGGCTGTTTGTTGGACACCTGTGCCAGGCATTATACAGCTCACAGCAAATTAAGTCTTATACAAAACCTTGAAAATGAGGTGTTTTAAGGCCGCTCATCCCAGAGCTCACCATCAAGGGCCCCTGCAAGTCTGCTTTCTGGCTCCAGGGTCTGCTGGCTGCCTCATGGCTTCCCTTGAAGGGTCTAATCTGTGGGAATCCTGGAAAAGGCGGCCTCTGGCATTGTGTGAAGCTGCAGTCTGGAAACCAGTCTGCTCAAAGAGCCACCTCCTTCCTCAGGCGTGCCCTCTGCCCTGCCCTGCGCAGCACTCCTTCAGAGGCTCATCCATGCCCTGCCTTCCCCTCCCTGGTTATATCCTTCAGCCCCACTCCTGCTCCCTTCTCTACAGTGACTTCTACAGCCTAGGGACCCTCACCCCCAGTCACAGCCCTCCTAGAGTGAATTCCAATCCCTCTTCCACTTAGTCCTCCTCCCAGCTCCCTCCCTGCTTCCAGGCCCTCAGTGTTTTGCTCTCCCCTCTCTCTGACCTCTTATCTGCTTCCTCTTTCTCCTCTGTTGGTCAGATTCCTGCTTCTGGCCTGCAAGTTCCCCTATGGGCCTGCCTGAAGTGGCCTCTGCCTCTGAAAGCCAGGCTGTTCTTTGTCTGTACTGACTCTCGCCTTGCTTTTCTGGCCCTGTCTTTCCCCATTTCAGGAGCTTGTCCAGAAGGCATGGCGCATGCTCACCTAGTATGCATGTGCATGTAAGGACAGCAGCTTCTGGGTTCCAGAAATCACCATCTAAAGAGCCTAAGATACACACCCTGGGTCACACAACTAGCAAACAGCAGTGCCCGCTGTGCCTGGCCACGCAATGCCCCACTGGGGTGGCACTCAGCAGGATAGGCGCTCCTAGGAGTCCCAACACCTCGCTGTAGGTTCTGTGTGCCTCAGAATCTTTCTTAACTCTGTTGTGTCTGGCAGTTTCTATCACATTAGAAATGACTGAAGACGGACACTTATTTGCTGTCCCAGTGCTAAAATACAAATGGTGCTTAGCCAATCCGTCATAACCACTGCCACCCTTATACACAGAGGTTAGACCTATAACATTCCACTGTCCTTGAAGGCTGCCTCCTCCAAGTCACACCAAAGGATCTCAGAGAGGCAGACTTAGAGTCTAGTCCCAAATCTACCACTGACGTTAAACATGTCATAGACCCTCACTGTGGCTCAGTATTCTATCTGCAAAATTAAAGTGTGGAGTGAGATAATGCCAACCCCAATCTTTATTTATCTGTTTGGCTGACCTAGAATCTGTTGATCAGGCTGGCCTTGAACTCAGAGATCCACCTACCTCACAAGTGCTAGGATTAAAGGTGTGCACCACTACTGCCCGGCTTCCAACCTCAATCTTTGAAAAATATTTATTCTTAATTTTTAAAAATGTATATGGGTATCTTGCCTGCTTGTATATCTGTGCATCGCTTGTGTGCTTGGTGCCTTCAAAGGCCGGAAGAGGGTACTGGGTTCCCTGGAACTGGAGTTACAGACAGTCGTGGGCCCCCATGTGGGTTAGGAATCAAACCACTGAGCCATCTCTCCAGTGCTCCAAACTTTTTTAAGACAGGGTTTCACTATGTAGCCCTGGAATACCTGGAACTCCCCGTGTAGACCAGGCTAGCCTTGAACTCATACAGATCCTCCTGCCTCTGCCTTCTGACTGCTGGCATGGCTTTTCTCTTGTATCTGACTCCACTCAGAATTTGAGAGGTACTCACTTTGACTGACCGTGTAGACGCTGTCAGCTGCAATGGGGTCTTCCTTCACAGTCTTGGGGATGGAAGAAAATGCAGGAAGGCAGGGCCCGAGGGAGCCCAGCACCAGAACGAAGCACAAGGCTGCCACCTAGTAGTAGGCAGAGCAGCCATCAGATCTGGGGCAGGGCGGGCCTACAAGACTGCCCCCACCCCAACCACTGGCTGCAAAAGGCTCAGCGCTTTCCCAAGAAAGCTCTCCAGAGCCCGCTGCTTCCTCCAAGTGGAGTCTCTTGCCCACATTACACTAGACTGAACCCAGGGAACACAAAAGGCAGTGCCAGAGAGAGGAGGGAGGGTTCTATGTGGTTCTCACCCACAGAGAGAGAAATCAGGAAAGGAAGAACCGGGAAGAGGAAAGGGTGGGTTGCAGATGTGACTAGGGTGGGGGACATATCCTCTCATCACACTCTCAGCCTGAGCCCCAGGAAGTTGAAAAGAAGGAGCTAAGGGTCCCTGGAGAGCTCCAATCCCACGGGATTTCAGAGGAAATATGTGATGTGTTCATCGGGAGGAGACAGACTGATGGAAGAGAGCCAAACAGAGGCTGGGCCTGTCCTAGGTGTCCTTTGGTGGGCTCTCAGAGACTCCCTGTCACCACACTCCCTGTGGCTATGGAAGCCACTTTCCCAAGGACCTGCCCTCCACTAGATTCAGGGACAACAATCACAAATCTGTTAGAACTGGCCTGGTCAGGCCACTGACCCCTTAAGACTCTCCTAGAAAGCAGGCCTCCAGAGGAGCTACCCACTGTGACCTGGTGCTAGGGAGTAGCACCTACCATGAGGCAAGTGCCCGTCTGGGTGGCTGCCATCTTACAAGGTCTGGAGATCTTGCTGGTGACCAGAGTCTGGAGTTTCTGCAGCTGCTGGAGCAGGGTCCTGAGGAAGGCACAATAGTCACCAGGGGGGGATCAGGCACAGAGCATGTCTATACCCTGGCCTCTCCTAAGAGAGCCTGTCCTGCTCCTGACTGGGCCTCCATGCTTAGGTGACCATTTTAGTCAAGACACAAAAGGTCACCTCCCGCTTGGGTCCTCTGCAGGTACCAGGGACCTGCTCCATGGTGGAAAGCTGGGTAGGGGCCCTGAACCGCTCTTGACTTTTCTCAAGAAAGGCTCTATTTCTTTTCTCAGCACCAGTCACAGACACATCAGCTTTCCTCCTCTGCAGCCTACAGCACCCTGATTCGACAAGACAGATGCTTGGCACAGTGTGCAGTCAATAAATGACAGCCATTATTTATATGAATTTTGTTGCTGTTTTTACTGCTGTCACAACACCTGTAACACTTTGGTTTTATTTGTGGACTTCCATGTAAATCTCCGATGCTAAGTGAGGGCAAGAACTGCGCACTACCCAGCGCGGAATCCTTTGTTAAAGAGTTAATAGTGCACTTTTCCACGATGCTGGGTACATGCAGTTCCTGAGGTGAACAGCAGGTGGCAAAATAGCCCTAAAGCTATTAGATATTTAGGGGCAGCGGTAGCTAGATGAAGTTTGAAGGCTCCGCCCCCATCGTGATTGGGTGTGGGGGGTGGAGTCGCGAATTCTTTAAGTCAATGAATTAAGTCAAGGGCAGTGGCTGAGTTTCACCTGTGAAGCTGGAAGGAGAAAAAGTAGCAAGGGTCTTCCTGAGGCGGGAACAGGAGGGTGCCTCTTCCTAGGTACGTAGGAAGTTCACGGCTAAGCTACAACCAACATAGAAAGACTCTGTAGGTTGTCCTCTAACCTGCACAGGTGCACACACAGACACACACACACACACAAAATAAATGTAACTTAAAACTTAAAAAATGTAAACAGACAAAAACGAAACAAAGGAGCTTAGCATAGTGGTAAAGCAGCCTAGTGTGCACAAGGTCCTGGGTTCAAGTCAGTGGATTTATAGCTCAGGGCACTATCTAGAATTCAGAAAAGCATTTTTCTAGACAGGGTTCCTCTGTGTAACCTTAGATGACCTAGAACTTGCTGTGTAGACCCAAGTTGGCCCTGAACTCAGAGAGATTCATCTGTCTCTGCTTTCCAAGTGCTGGGATTAAAGGCTTGCACTGCTGTTGTCTGGCCGGGTGAGCATTCTTTAATGCTACACGCCTTATTGGTTTTAGTGATTATGTCTTACAGAACCTTCACACACTCCCGCCAGTCAGGGCTGCTGTCATATCCTTGGTGCCAAGAACACTGAGGCCCAGAGAGGTTCACAAGAAATAGCAGAGTGGAACAAGAGCCTAGAGCCCAGGGCTGTGATTTCCTGCTACATTCCAGGTGCCATGTGGGTTCCCTGGCACAAATGTTCCTCAAATAAGTGCAAGGGAGTCAGGCACCCAGGGTGCTTGTTAAAGTGCGATTGCAGAGCTGGAGAAAGGGTTTAGTAGATAAAGAGCTCACCCAAACATAAGGATCTGAATCTGGATCCTCAGCACCCACGTGAAAAAAACCAGGCATGAGCCAAGCATGTTGGTGCACACCTTTCGTCCCAGTACTTAGGAGGCAGAGGCAGGAGGATCTTGGTGAGTCAAGGCCAGCCTGGTCTACAGAGTGAGTTCCAGGACAGCCAGAGCTATATGATAGAGACCCTGTCAAAAAACAAAAAAGGCTAGGCATGTAAGCCGGGTATGCTTGCTATAGTGCTGATGTGTCAGGGAAGGGGACAGTGACACAGGACACAAAACCAGCCAACCAGTGAGTGTCAGACTCAGTGAAAGACCCTGCTTTAGATGATAAAGTGAAGAACAGCCAAGGAAGACACCAGATGTTGACCTCTGGACAACACACACACACACACAAAGGTAACACACAAATACACACTGAGAGATAACACACACAAAGATGACACATGAATATACACAGAGAGATAACACACAAAGATAACACACATATTCAGAGATAACAAACACAAATAACACACACAGATAACACAGAAATAACTTACATACACAGATAATACACACATACTAACACACAGATAGCACACTCACACACAAAGATAACACACAGAGATAACACACAAAGATAATACACACACATAGATAACATCCACACACTCACAGAGATAACACAAACACATTCTTGAGAGCACACACACACACACACATGCACACACGCGCGTAAGTTATGTAGATTCTGACGTAGCAATCTTAGAAAAGTCCTGAAATTTCTGATCTCTTACAAGTTCTCAGGCCATAATGGGGAACTGGCTTTAAGTAGAAAGGGTCTAGGCCAGCACACTAAACAGCCATGGGGACTACTTGAAGGTACACTAAACACTGCAGGAGAGAGATGGCTCCATGATGGAGCGCATGGGCTGCTTTCCCAAGGGACCTGGGCTTGGTTCCCGCATCAACATGGCAGCTCATAACCATCTGGAACTCTAGTTCCAGGAGATCCAATACCCTCTTCTGGCTGCCATGGGCACTTGCACGCATGTGCTGCTCAGACATATATATAGGCAAAACACTCATTACATAAAACAAACAACAGCAGCACCGATTGCAGTCAGGCATAGTGACACACTTGGTACCTAGTACTTAGCAGGTAGAGGCAGAGGAATCAGGAGTTCAAGGTTGTCCTCAGCTGCTTAGCGAGTCTGAAGCCAGCCTATGCTATATGAGACTTGGTTTCAAAACAAAATAAAATCTACACAGATTGCTGGTCCCTCCTGCTACAGTGAGTGATTCAGCAAACCTAACTCTGTGTCTGAGAATAAGCATTTCTTTGTTTTTGTTTCTTTGAGACAGGGTCTCTCTATGTAACCCTGGCTGTCCTGGAGCTCCCTGTATAGACCAGGCTGGCCTTGAACTCACAGAGATCTTCCTGCCTCTGACTTTCAAGTACAGGGATTAAAGGCATGCACCATCATGCCCTGAAAGAGAAAATAAGCATTTTTTTTTAATTTTTAAAAATTCTTTTGGTTTTTAGAGACAGAGTTTCTCAGTAGCTATGAAGCCAGTCCTGGAACTTGCTCTGTAGGTCTTGAACTCACAGAGATCCACCTGCCTCTGCCTCCTGAGTGCTGGGATTAAAGGTGTGTGCCACCACCGCCTGGTGAGAATAAGAAGTTAAGGGATAGTGCTGACCCTGACACTGCAGGGTGTGTGTGTGTGTGTGTGTGTGTGTGTGTGTGTATGTGTGTGTGCAGTGCTGACCCTGACACTGCAGGGGTGGCAGTGCTGACCCTGACACTGTGGGGTGTGCAGTGCTGACCCTGACACTGTTGGGGGGGCAGTGCTGATCCTGACACTGTTGGGGGGGCAGTCCTGACCCTGACCCTATAGGGGGTGTGCAGTGCTGACCCTGACACTGCAGGGGGGATGCACACCTGGAGAGCTTCTGTCATGCATAGTCTTACTTGATGGGCATCTTACCAGTCTGTCAATGCCTAGAGTCACGTGCAGTTAAGGACAGCTGGGAAACAGAGACTGGCAAGACGACAGAGCTCCCAGTTCCTGGGGTACATTTTGGGGTATCATCCTGACCTAGTTATTCCAGAGCCAGCCACCACCTTTAGTGAGGTAGGTGGGACACTCACCTGTTGGCATTCTCTAGTGTCTCCACCTTCTTCCACAGCTCATTGTTCTCTGATGTGTATGTCTCCACCCTGGAAGGGTCAAGCAGGCATGGGCTGGAAGCACCCCCACAGGCCCTGCCCCACAGCCCCTGCCCCCCACCATCTCACTGCCTGCAGCTGGGCTCTGACTGGGGCTGGCGCACCAGGCCGACATCCTGGCCCACAGAAGACTTACTTCTTTTCTAGACATTCCACGTACTCCTTCTTCTTGCGGCGGCTCTCCTGGGCAGAGATCTAAAGGAGGAAGTCCCAAAGCAAGGGTTACCATAGCCCTGTGTTCACTTCCTAGGTGGTCCCCAATCTCAGAACTGACATCACCAGGGGACAGAGCCCTCTTCAGTGGAAAGTTCCCGATAGTCTTAGGGTAGGGATGGTTCCAGCCTTACTTTGTTCTTAATTTTCCTGCGTACCCTCTTCAAGGCCTTCTCCTCAGCCTTGGTGAGGGGGAGTTTGGTGGGGATGGGGTAACCCTCGGCGATCAAGGTCCGCTTCTCCTCTTCTGTCAAGAGCAGTGGCCCTGATGTCCCCTGTAGTTTCTGAAGAAAACAGATAATCTCAGGTTCAAATTTGTGTACACAGTACTCTGAACCTCAATTTCCTCCTTGGAAAAGGGGAAGCATCTGAGTTAAGTCCAGTAACATGCATTGAATGTCAGAATGACTTTAGGGGGCTCCTTCACCTGTCCTACCCAAGAATCCACAGTCCCAAAGCTCATTATCCAAGGCACCCCTAAACAGCACCTCCCTCAGGTTGCTCCCCACAATCTCAATTTAGGAGGATCCATTCCCTCCCTAGGGTTCAGGATCTCTTTCCATGTTGCCCCCAAACAGTGCTCCTTGGAGATAGCCTGGGTCACTGCCAGGCTCGTAAATGTAAGGTTCTCAGCTCCATCACAGTGAGGCTTCTAGGCCTTCCTGGACATGGTCTCGCTGCCTCTGATTTCCATGCATCTTGAGGTAGAACTGAGAAATCCCCCCTCTTCCTTGCCAGATGGTCACCTCCCTGAAACTGATGGGATAGGTACTAGATGTGGGACTTCCCAACCCCTTTACTGATCAGGCACTGGGTAAACCTACTCACTGCCTCGCCTCCAGGACCAGTCCATCCCTAGTTGCTTACGTGAGGGGCAGTGAGGAGTGGAGAAGTGGAAATGGCCATGGAAGAGCGGGCCATGGGCCGGACAGGGCTGGAAGGGGGCAGAGAGCGGGGACTCTGGGAGCCGTCACTGTCACTGCCGTGGCTGCTGGGGGGTGTTGGAGGCATCTGCACGAGGTCCTCTGCAAAAAGTAGAGGGCTAGGTTAGTAGGGTTGCACCCCATGTCTTCTCTGACATCATGAGTTCAGCTGAACATGGGCCATGCCAGCCCTGTCCCTGAAGAAAATGTGCCTGCCAATAGGTCCTTAACCTCCGTTGGAATATCAGAAGCTCCTTGACAGTCACAGGAAGACGTTTGGCACCCAAAAAGATGACTGCTGAGTACTGCCTATCTCTGACAGTGGAAGCCCCCTGTAACTTTGATGAGGAGCCCCTGGGCTATATGCTTCCCTACCTGTGGCTTTTGCAGGATTTGGGTTCTTTAGAGCCCCAGCTCTATAGTTCAGAGGGGACTAAGCTCTCCAACCAGATCCAGGGTGGTGCAGGCTGACCAGTGTCCTCCCATTTTCTTTTTCCGACTCTAAAATGCTGATCCAATTTCAAGGACAGGATGGTGGGTGTTGGGATTGCAGCCAAGGGTGAGGAGGAGTGAGTTTCTCCTCCACACTGTCCCCTTCCTGGGCAGAGCAGCAGGAAGGCCAACACTCAGCAGGTGTCAGAAAGAGATGTCTCAGAGGCTCAGCAGCTAGCAGAGATGCTGGAAAACTCTGGGATGGCACAGAACCTCCGGGAAGCTCTAGGAGTGGAAACCTGGGCTCTGTGACCATGCAGTGCAGGGTCTGGCATGGATTGGCCCCACAGCAGGTCTCCCTCTTTCCTCTGATACATACTTGTCTCTTACAGATCACATTCTGAAAAGAATGCTGGGCTTGGAACCCACAGACCTGAGATCAAGTCCTGACTGTGTGTCTCCAATACATGTGGTCTTAGTGAGATTCCCCAGCCTCAAGTTCCTCCTCTGTTGAATAAGATTGAGATGACTCTGCTCTAAGTCACAAGGATGCAGTGAGCTCGTAAGTGAGGGAAATGCTTTAGGAACTCTACAGTGTGAGGTGTTTTAGCACAAACCTTCTCCACACTTTGTCAGGCTTCCCTTCAACACCTATGGTACCTTATTCACATTTCCAGTTCAGGGCTCGACATACGTATAGTAGATGTTGACTCAATGTTGACAAATTGGTAAGGTGGGATTGGAACAATTGTGCTACCCTTTCTCATTCCAGTAACTCACAGAAGCTGACCATGCCCCCTTGACCCAGTGAGCTGTACAGGCTCCCTGTGGATTTGCCATCTGCATGCCCATATCACGACCTTAGGGTACAGAATTGTCTTCTTGTTTTGCTTTGGCAATACCTGAGACAATTAAGATGGTACCTAGTAAACCTTGGTTGGGTGCATGGATAGACGGATGGTGTTTGGGTAGATGGTTAGATGGCTAAATGGATAAATTGATGGATGTTTGGTGGATGTGCTGATGGATAGATGGGCATATGGATGGTTTGTTAGTTGGATGGATGGACGAGTGTGGAGATGGATGAATGAAAGGATGGGTGAGTGGTAGAGTGATAGATGGATTCACAGATGAATGGATAGCAGGATAGACAGATGTGTGGATGGATGGACAGATGTTTGGGTGGAAAAGTGGGTAGATGGGTGGATGGATGGATGGATGGATGGATGGGTGGATGGGTGGGTGGATGGATG
>LOJH01021848.1:0-17557 GCA_001685095.1 Ellobius talpinus
CAGGGAGGGGAGCAGAGAAAAATGTAGAGCTCAATAAAAATCAATAAAAAGTAAATAAAAAATTAAAAAAAGAAACACACACTTAAAGAAGGCTAAGAAACTTGGGCTGAGAGTGCTCCCCATAAAAACAGACTAATAAAACCCCCGGTTCTATACCAAGAAATCTCTTATTAAACGATTGCTTCAAGTAGTCCAAGTTCCTGCCAAAACAATACAGATTTCAGGTTGCCCTTGGTTGCCTCTCAAGGGTTGAAGGTTGGCTCCTACTGCTGAAGGCACAGCACACTTAGGACATGGGACTCTTAATTCAAGCTGGATCTGATCTGAAAGCCTCCTTCCTGTGGCCCAGCTTCCGCAGCTTCAGAAACAGTATTTTTATTGAGGCCACTAGCAGGAGTATGGATGAGAGCCGAATCACAAGACTAAAAGCAGGAAAAACTCAAAATCCACCCAAGTAGGTGGTGATTCACCAAATCTGCATCCCTGGGGTTCAATTTGAAGATAGCTGCATAGGACCAAGTCCCTCCTATCTCTCAAGGACCTCCTCTCCACAGTTGAGTGGCCCCATCTGTCCCCAGCAGCTATTGTCTGCTCCTGCAAAGCTAGGGAGGGACTTTCTAGGATCTTGCAAGTTTCAGCTTTCCAAGACAGGTGACTTTTGCTTACCTCCTGAATCCCATGAGTCTGAATCCCTTGGTCTTTCGGGAAATGTTTCAATTATGATGAAACGTCTGTACAACAGTGGTCACTGGAAATCTATGAGCAGTATGCAGTTTAGACGCCTTTCCTAAGCAAGTTTATTTGAAAAAAATAATTGTGATACTGTAATTTGGGGTACATAATTATAAACTGAACTAATTCTCCAGTAATGAGTGAACAGGCCATAATTGTAGGAGCAATTTATAATAGCAAATATTTTGATACACTTGAGTTAAAACACTTTCATAATAATTAATTCCATTTGTATAACATCTATCCTATCAATAAATTTGAAATCATGCATGTAGATTAATAAACAAGTATTTGCGTTGGAGATTTGATTAAATCAGCTGCATGCCATCTTGTATCACTGACAAATCTAATTTTTTTAGTAAGATGAATTTAAACAAAGATGAGAATCACTATTCTATTTGCAATTCTCAATTTGAACTAAGCTTAGCTTATTTTTGTCTTGGTTTGGGATATATTGCTTTAAGTAAGATGAAACCATCTGGGGTCCAGATAGCCAGTGTACTCGTCAGAAAAATTAAAAAAAAAATTTATCAATGTAATACTGTGTATAGGGCATAGCAAGAATAGCAATTTCTGTGAAAGCTCTCCAGTTCTATGGGGAACAAATCTCCAAAAGATAAAAGTTTGCATGGAATCTTTCACCACTGAACACAGACCTGTTTCTGAAAAGACTGTCAGACACAGTTGTTGCAACGCAAGGAATGCAAGCTGCCCCGTGGAAATCTGAGTGCCATCCTTGCCACCACAGATGTTTTATGATTGTCTTAGTTGGCTTTTACTCATAATTTGGGTACAATTTTAATAACTTTAAAAGTTTGCTTTACGCTTCCAATGGAAGCTGCAAAGATTTGAGGACAGCATTGTTTTAGCTAATCGATGAATATTTGAACAAATGGTTTCAAACTGTTCCCAGCAATGCTCTGTTAAAGGAATGGGCTCTGGGTGTCTTGAGAATCTGAATGTCATTCTGCTGTCATACTGTCACTGAAATAACACAGCTTCAGCCTTTGCACACAGCATCTGTGTGATCTCTTTACTGTTGCATACAATTTAGTTTTTGAAAAATTATTTATAATACCCCCAACTGTGTGTGTGTGCGTGTGTGTGTGTGTGTGTGTGTGTGGCAAAAAAGTCGAGGCACAGGTATGGAGGTGTGAGGATAAACTTTTAGGAACAGGGTCTGTCTTTCCACTATGAGTTCTGGGACTGAACTCAGGTCATCGGGTTTAGCAGCAAGCCCTTACCTGCTTAACCATCCTCCTACAACTTCTGTTTTAAAAGCAGTACCACACCTGTTCTGTTCTCTCAAATCTCCCAGCTGTATTTAAAACCATATGATACTGGAATGTTGAGAAACTGCCTTCTGTGGTCACTAAAGGGGAGTTCAGCCACACACCATTTTCAAGGCCAGTCACTCCTAGAAAGTAGATAATGGAATAGGAGTAGGTAACATCACAGAAAGTTGATTTGCTGTGGCTCTTGCCTGGGGAAGTGTAGCTCAGTGGTGGAGTACCTGCCTAATATGCATGTGGCCTGGGTCTCCCTGTGCATTGAAAAGAACATTGTGTCACTGCTCTGACGTTTGCTTGTGACAGGGTGTGATTAATTGTTTTGTACTTTTCCTTAGAGAAAAAAAAAGAAAAGAAATTTAAGAGCGTAAAGTATGAATCAATATGTTTAAAATAAAGCTTAATAATGCATATTTGTATTTTACTGTTGAACTGTTAATGTGCCACGGACATCAAGTATGCATTTGAAAGCTGGGAAATATGCACTGTATGAGCTAGATAGAGATTACTAGGATAGAATATAAGTTCATCCAGTGGAAATTGCTGACAGGAAGATGTGTGAGTGTGTGTGTGTGTACACACATATATATGTGTGTGTTTGTGTTTATGTATATATATATACATATACATGTGCGCATACACTTATACAGATATGTGTATGCAAATGTGTTTATGTGTGTACATTTATATATATGAACTTAAACGGAATTGCAAGTCATGTACCTATCAATCACAATAATGGCCTCTTCCTCATGCTTGAGGTAATAACCTTGGAATTGTACAAATGAGACATGAACTACTAACTGTGATGTCCTGTTTATTAGGAAAAAATCTGTTTTCAAGCCTATTTGTCACACTTTCAAAATCTCAGTGATAAACCCTAATAAGTGACTTCTTAGGGAATAGCACCCCAACATCGGAGGAGGCATTCCTCTCTGCAAAGGCCCTTTAAGTAGTTAGGGCTGGAAGAATAGCAGTCATGCAGCCAGGCTGAGTACAGCGGCATGGCCCAGGGTTATCAGTACCTTTCATCGCCCACTTTAAAATACAGAAATCAAGACTAAACAGGTGTTAGCTCAACTATAGATTAACTGTGGCTTGGGAAAAGAATCACCATTCAGAAAGACTAAACAATGACTAACAAAAGGAAATACCAAAACGGAATGGATCCAAGGGATGCTTACCAAAGAGCTTCTTGAGGCTGAAGAGCTCAATGCTTAAGAGCACTGACTGCTCTTGTAGGGGACACGGGTTTAGCTCTAGCACTCACATGGCAATTCACAACCATCCCCATTTCCTGTTTCAGGGTATCGTGTGTGTGTGTGAGTGTGTGTGTGTGTAGGCTAAACACTCATACCCATGAAATAAGTAAACAAATAAGAAATTTTCATAAGCTTTTGGTTGTAAGAATCCTGGATCCTTTGGGATGCTAGGCAATGTTTACCATCAGCTCTCGTAACAGAGAATGTGCTCAGATCAGTAACATTTATCAATTTGTGGAATATAAGTCTTCCTGTTCTGGTGATACTAGATAGTGTGGTTAATGATCATTTCAGAAAATGCTTGATGATTTTACAGTTGACTTTTTCAAACTACAGGATCCAAACCCAGCATACTGCTGTTCAGAATGGTCAGAGGGAGGGAACACTCCCAAGGTTTGATGAGATCAGTTTCTCCATATGGGGACCAAGGCTGCAATACCATGTAGTTAATTACTTGTCTAGGAACTCTGGAGGTAATATGCAAATTCTTGGAGTTTTAGTTTTGTCACCTGGAAAATGGTACTAACGATCTCATTAACATCATAAAACGGATACAATGATCAAAGGAGCTGACACATGTAAGACATTTAGAAGATTTGCAGAAAAGAATTGCTCAGTGACTCCTATTTACTGCTCATTTACTGCCCAGCTACATAAGAATCCATTCATTACCCTGAGAATTACAGCTATTAGCTTTTGTATGTTTTTATTTTAGGCGTATCTGTAATTTTATTTTTGTTAAACATAGCTCATTCTTAAAAATAACCATTGGCTTGAAAGTGAAATACATATCAAAGTTGCTTTTCCAAAGTTTACATGTGTTTTAAAATATTTAAAAACATTTTAAATATTTTATTCAAAATAGAATTTTCATACAATATATTCTGAATATAGTTTTCCCTCCCTCTTCTCCTCCAGTTTCTCCCCACGTCCCTTTCCATTTGGTTTCACTTACTTTTCCTCTCATTAGAAAAATAACCAAAAAACAAACAAACAAAAACCCCAAACTTCTAAAAGATATCAAGCAACCTAACAAAATAAAATACAGTAAGATTTTAAAAATTCACATTAAAATTAGACAAGGCAAACCAACAGAGGGAAGAGCCCCAAGAGAAGTCACAAGAATCAGAAACCCACTTGTATACACACTCAAGACGTCAATAAAAATAATAAACTGAAAACCATAACATATATGCAGGGTGCTTGGTGCCGACCACTGTTGGCCCTGTGCTTGCTGCCCGAGTCTCTGTGAGTTCCTATGAGCTTTGCTCAGTTGATCCAGAGTACTTTGTGCTGATGTGCTCTGTCCCATCTGGCTCTTTAATTCTTTCTACCTCCTCTTCCTTGGTGGTTCCCTTAGCCCTGAGGGGAAGGATTTGATGTACACATTCCATTTAGGAATGACTATTCCAGTGTCTCTCATTCTGCACATTGGCTGTGGATCTCTGTATTTGTTCCCCTCTACTGCAGGAGGAAGCTTCTCTGTTGCTGGCTGAGTATGGCATTGGCCTATCTATGAATATAACGCAATGTCATTAGGAGTCATTTTATTGTTAGTTTGTTTTTTCGACCAGTAGTACTTGGTTTTATCTTAGGTCTCTGGGTTATTTAGTTTCCCATTCCTGGTTACACAAGTAGTGTTGGGTTTGGGTTCATCTTGTGGAGTGGATCTTAAGTCAAGTAAGACACTGGGAGGTTACTCCTACAAGTCACCATTGCACTGGAAATTTTTGCGGGCAGGACAGATTGTAGATCAAAGGTTTTGTGGCTGAGTTGGTCTTTACACCTTGTTTTGGTAACCTTCAAAGTACCAAGACGTCTGGGATTGAAGGTTCACTGACACTAGCTCACTCTCTCCATGTTCAAGGAGTTGTTGGGGACATAATGTCTTAATTTTTATTATCTTGCTGAAAAGACAAACAGTAACATTTCTGTTGGGGTTAAATATGTCCTTAGGAAAAGGAAGAATTACATATTCAAATGGATTTTTTTTGTTGCTGTTAAATTTTACTTTTATCATTTTTTTTGGAATTATGATATAATTACACCATTTCACCCTTCCCTTTCTTCTCTCCAAATCCTCCCATATACCCTTCATTGCTCTTTCTCAAGTCCTGGCCTCTTTGTTTTGTTAATTGTTGCGACATGTATACAGATGTGAGTGTGTGTGCACACACACATGCCCACACATGAACATATATATATGTTCCTCAATACATACATATATATATATACATATATATATTCCTCAATACATAAATACAACCTGCTCAATCTGTACAATGTTATTTGTATGTGTATGTTTTCAAGGCTGGCCATTTGGCACTGGATAATCAATTGGTGTGCTCCCAGGAAGACTATTCTCCCACTCTCAAAACTCCTTAATTGCTGTAATTCTTTATGTAGGGTGGAGGGCTTCTTTGCTTTCCCCTGTCCATGTTAGCATGTCTATTATTGTTATCCTGGTCCAGCTCATGTTTAGGCAGCCACATTGGTGAGACTATGCAGGTGTCCTATCTCACATTCTTAGGAGACACAATTTCACAGTAAATTCCCTGTTCCTCTTTTTCTTACCATCTTTCCACCCCGTCTTCCAAAATGATCCCTGAGACTTATGTGCAAGAATTGTGTTACCACTTAACCTTTATATACCTGAACAAAACTCCATATGTTTATATGGATACTGAGGAGGTTCACAAAATCCATAGGCTCCTAATCATGCAAGTTTCATGTGTAACATCTGAGCTCAGGACAATGCAACACCAAGTCAGCCATGGGATGAGATGAAAGAATGGATGCATGTGAGTGGGGAAGGAGAGCACCTTGGTAGGGAATCTTTGCCTTGGGAGGCAGATTTGGCGTAGAGAAGCCAACAGCACCACGACCTGATATTGCATCAGCTGTCCTCAATTGTATCAAAGAAAACTGCAGACGCCAGTGAGCTTTAGGACCAGTACCCATGAGTGGGTGTGTGGGATTGATGGCTGTCTTCACTGCTTAGAGGTGCAGATGAGAACACTCAGTTGGGTTATGACCTCATTGAAACAGTCTTTGGAAGGGTCCTTTAGAAACCTTCGTCTCACCTAGGGATGTTTCTGTAGTTCATCTATTGGGGACCTATGATGACAGGAGATATTTTTGGGGGTCAGAACAATTACAGGTTTACTTCCTAGTATTTAACAGGAAGTCAGTCAGTACCCCCCAAATAATAGTTTAGCTACAAGTTTTCAGATCCAATCAAGTATTTTTCTCTAGCTCCAGATAAGTTTTATTATCCTCCACAGAATGTGCTAATAAAAACTGCTTTTGCCCATGTGAGATATTTAATTTGTACTGGCAAAACTGCTATAAAACGTACATTGTGTATGTGTCCTGTGCTTCTCAAGAGAGTGATTTAGGGATGGTGTGAGGAGTTTAATAAAAATAAACCCAAACACATACTTTCTACAGTTTCTTTTTTTTTGCAAATGGATCCTGTAAAGTCCCATGGTTGGGTTCGATTGTGCTCAGAAAATCATGAGCACAACTAATTGAATAGAGGCATCTTAAGTTAATACAGCATAGCACAAAGAAAAGGATATAATTAAAGCAAAATTGAACAACACAGTTGTATTCCACTTTTTAAAATTTTTAAGATGCATTCATATGTAGCTCAGGCTGACCTCAATCTCACAATGTATCTGAGAAAGGCTTTGAATTCTTGGTCTCCTGTCTTTATCTCCCACATGCTGGGATTTCAGATTGCACAATCATACCCAGACCCATTCTATTTGGATGGGTCAATGTCAAAATGTACAAAGGACACATATCCATATTGTCTGTTAATCAAGGGAAGGATCCTTGTCCTCTACTAAGAGATGTGTTGGGTTTATTTTACCATTTGGCTGATGACATTGAGAGAATCACTTGACTTTAAACCAAAAGATATTGCTGGCTGTGTCAGCTCATTTTTTGAAGCAACTTGCCTTTATTCTGTGGAAAGGAGTTCAACAGAATAGCATGCTTTTGGAAAGTGAAATTAATGAATCTCACCGGATAAACAAATAAAATCTGATCATTTCAGGAAACCCTAAATTTTAACAACTATACCTTATTGTAAGTGAAGCAAATAACAACATAAAGTATTACACAAGGTACAGGTGGCTAGATGGTTGTAAGGAATATAAACTTTTGAATGAGAATTTACCTTTTATCCAGTGTGCTTTAAAATAGAGACAATAATAATATGTCTCTGAAGAGCCGGGGGAAAATGAAGTAAGATGGGTTAGTGATTCAGCTCAGTGGGTAAAGATGCTTGCCACCAAACATGAAGACCTGGATTTGATCCCTAGGATAAACATGGTGGAAAAAGAGAATTAATTCTGGAAAACTGTCCTCTGAGCTCCACATCCACCATGACATGTATGTACATGCACACACACACATGCGCGCGCACACATACACACATGCACACATACACCCAATGAATGAATAAATAATAAGTACATAAAAAGTTTTTTTTTAAAGAATGGGATGATGTACATACAACACTTAGGATAACACTGAGCTCAGTGTGTTTTATGAATATTATCATTACTTGACATACTCAAGTGCTTGCTGTAGGAACATTTTCCATGACATGTGCTCAGCTCGATTTGGAAAATTGGCTCAGTGACTGATTTGAGGAGGTAAACTACATGCAATGCTTTCCTTTCCTTCCCATTTCCCATTATAAAGCATGTATTAATTGTATTGAAATGACAGAGACCAGGGGTGTATTACCAGCCATGTCACGGAGCAGGTGCAGAGGAACCATTGCTTTGTATCTGCTGACCTTCCCAAGCACCACAACCTCCTCTGTGGCTCCCTGTGATGGAACTCTACATTCCTTGACCGTGTGATTAGAGAGAAACGACCTCAGAGATGCTGCAGCAGCAATGATTAAAAGTAATTTTCTTGATGATTGGTAAAATAAAATCATGTCTGATTTTTAATGTAACTGGAAAGTCTGAGATGGCGATTTATATGAGTTATTGTGTCGCCCTAATGAGAAAATGTGTATTTACATATTTTTAAAAGATACCATCCTTCTAGTTTATTTCATATCATCAGAGAGAAGCACCAGCACTCAGTCTTCTCTGCCTCGTCTCGTCACAGTTCACACAGAGCCTTGTCATGGTGAAGACGCTCAATCCCAGAAAGTACCTCCCTGGGGACTTAACTAGATAGAATCTTGGGCAGGGGAGGGTGTCTGTTCTCTTTGGGGGAGCCTCATTTCTCTGTACCAGCAACGGGGTCTTTCAGTTTCATTTCTGTTGCAGAGACAAAACATTATGACCAATGCGACTCAGGGGATGAAAGGGCTTATTTCTTAAACTTAAGCTTCCAGGTCACTGCCCATCAGTTGAGGAGAGGCAGCGCAGGAACCACGGAGAAATGCTGCTTTCTGTCCCGTGCTTATCCAGTTTCATTATACACCTCACGACCATCTGCCTAGGGGTGGTGCTGCCCACAGTGGGTTGAGCTCTCTTATATCAAATCATAATCCACACAGTCCCACACAGTCCAATCTGATAGAGGCAATTCCTCAACTGAATCTTTCTTTCTTAGATGGTCCTAGGCTGTGGCAGGTTGTCAGCCAAAGCTCTGTAGCATACAGGAGAAACTCGTTAGCTCCATGTGAGCAACCTCAGCCTAGCAATCAACAACTTCACATTATGTCTGTGACTTTTATGACTGTATATATATATATAGATACAGATATAGATGATATAGATATATGAAATGAGGGAAATAAAATACAAAAGGGTAAGCCTATAAAACATTTCCTGGTTAGATAATGTATGCAGTTAACCTTGCCTGGTAAACACACAGCCAAGTGGGAATGAAGAACCCAAGGGTGGTTAGATGGCTCAGCGGGTAGAGATACTTGATTCCAAGCCTGATGATCTGAATTGGATTCCTAGGACCCTCATGGTAGGAGCCAAGAACTGACTTTGACAAGTTGTCTTCTGACCTCCTCACATGCGCCATGCCACACTATACACACGTGTACACACATACAGAGAGAGAGAGAGATAGGAGAGAGAGAGAATATTGAAATAAAGAATAAACATCATTTCCAAGACCATTCTTGAGGGAGATCATCATTTACATGAGTTGGAGGTTACCCTACAGTACCTTTAAAAGGTTGTCTCTGAAGTTGTACAGGTCACAAAAAGTTATAAAAATGATTTTTATCCCATTTTCCAACCCAAACTCCCAGCCCCTCAACTCAGAACAAATCAGTTCTCCATTCCATAGTTAGACTCCTGCAGGCTGTTAGATTAAATCACACATTTGAGCAGATTGGTGTCATCTCACGTTTGGGGAAACCTGGTGGCAGCAGGATTCCGGCACTGCTCAACGATATTGTGATGTCCATTGATCAGCTCCTTGCCCTGCACATCACAGCTACAATTTTAATTTTCTATTACTCCCCTCTCAAAACTTACCCCGCTACCAGCAACTCTCTCTGCATACTTCTTCATACAGAAAATTGAAACTTTAGTCAATATTGCAAGCATTTGCCTTTCTATTGACTCCCTCCCTAGCCCTAAGTACACTCTAGAATCTCCCATTAAATAGATAGATACAGCCGTCTGGCATAGTGTCCCTCATTTGCCATTGCCTTATCTTTCTCCTTTCTTTTATAGCCAAGCTGTTTAGAAACAGGGTGTAAATTCACTAACATATTTAGCTTCCCATTTTAAATTTCAATCTCCGGCATACTGACTTCTATGCCCGTCAACATTACTGGAAATGTTCTGGCTTAGTTTTTCAATTACCTTCTAAATGCAAAAGCCACAAAAATCTCTCCAACCCTCATTTTACTTGAAGTCTTTACAACAGTTGTATTTATTCTTAGAAATATAAGTTATGTATGTTTTCCCTACAAAGATTATGCTTTCCACTGCAGAAGTTTTTCACAATATAAAAAGGGAAGAAAAATAAAATGCACAACACACACACACACACACAGAGGAAAATACACTTCCTCACCACCCATGTTAAATCAGTGTTTAACATGTTTAGATGGGCATGGTAGCCTCCTACATTAGTCCTAGGGCTTGGAAGGCTGAGACAAAAAGATTTCTCCATTTTTAAGGCCAGCCCAGACCACACAATGAGTTCCAAGCCAACCTGGGCTAACGTGAAATCAAATCTTACAAAGAACAAGAGAGATCTCCATGATTTCCCCTGTGTATATATTAGCATTTTCTGCATGTGAATCCTATACTCTTTGTCTGACATAATATATCATTTCCTTATGTTGTTAAGTAATATTCAAAATCAAGACTTCAATGTTATATGATAGTCCTACTATATGAGAAATTACTCTATTCTTTTTATAGTTGTTGGATACTTAAGTTTTATATCATTTTACCTTGATAGTTGCAAACTAACTTATTTTTTCAGTGAATGAATCTTTACTGCCCTTTAGTGCTTGTGAACATGGGTGCATTGTCTTCTAAAAGGAATATCTTATGTACTAGCAATTTACAAATTTCTAAGGTGTAAATAATACTGGCTTTGTTGTTTAGAAATATATTACTAAGTATAGAGAAGGAGGCATTCCAGAGTCTAGCAGTCATGGGTAAGACGGGTACAGCACTTATTATAGTAGGATTTCTACCCTAGTTCAAGAACTAGAGCTTTTATGCTAATTACCTCAAAAATAAGACTTCCCTGAAAACATAAAGAAGGAAAATAAAAGAGAAATAAGAGATTTGAAAATTTAACTTTCATATTCCAACATGTAGGACTTGGAGAAAAATGAGGAAGTCTCTAGAACAAAATTTGATACCATAGTAGAGCCACTGTGAGGACTTTGTTCTAATAGCCATGTTTGGTGATGTAACACGAACAATTCCCCATGTTTCCTAGATGCCGAAAACAGAAAGACAACATCATCAAAATAACCCTTGGGGTTTTCAGGGAAAACAGCAGTGATCTAGACCAATGTCTGCCAACTCACTTGCCCGAGAACATCTCAAGGCACGCCAACAGAAATAAATGATAAGCCCTACAGCCAGATAGCTTTCCTTTTCAGCATCGTGCACAGAGAACATAGATACATCACCAGGAAGTTATAGGAGGGGTGCTAGGGGGAGATGGGATTAAATTAAACCATTTTCTCAGTGCCTGAAAGAAGAGAAGCCCCAAAAGCAAATAAAGTTCAATTTCAGAAAAATAGGCAGGTTGAATTGCTTGTGCACCTGTGTCTATGAAATGAGATTTCTACTTACCAATTTCTGAGATAAAAGAACTTTTTCTTTTGCATCTCTAATTAATTTCAAAGAATGAATTCCTCCCGCAACAACTGAGGGGTCAAAGAAAACGAACAATATTAAGGCTCTAGAAATGTAGGGGAAATTTTCTCATAGAAGAAATCTCATACCAGCATACGAGATCACCAACACCGAGCAGAAAAGTCAGTCTTCTGAATTCACACCCACCTGCCCTTCCCACCCAGACACAGTTATGAGTCACTGAGGCTGAGACAGATGCTAGAAATAGCCAGGCCTCTTCTAGAAGCCATGCCTTTAAAATTCTTCATTTATGTGCATGCAGTCTGACCCAGATTGCTTTCTTCAGCAAACAGAAAAAGATATCTTTCCCTGAACACTCCTTCTTTCTTTTAGATATCTTTTCTGATGACAGCTGTTTCTATTTACTTGTTGTTGATGAATTCTTATAGTTCATAAAGCTTGGAGCTGTGCTGCCTTCTCAAGAATGGGAGGTGTCTAGAACACTTTGGAGATGGAAGAGAGCAACGATGTCCTCATCACTCTTCACAGATCTGGCTTCCTCCAGGCTCTGGAGCGTCCAGGGAGGATTAACACAACACACTGAGATGTGCACAGGAGATCTGAGCAGAGGCTGATGTTGGGTTTCTGATATTTCCAAAGACAGATTTCTCTCTTTCTAAAAAAAAATTACAGAAATTGTATTGGGAAAGGGGCATTGCTACAGTCTGACTGTGGAGATCAGAGAACAAATTCCAGGAGTCAATTCTTGCTTTCTACTGTGTGGGTCCTGGGGATTGAACTCAGATCCTTAATCTTGGCAGCAAGAGATTTTTTTTTACCCACGCAATAATCCCACCAGCCCCAGATTTCTTTCTTAGGAAAACAACCAAGCTATTTGTCAATAAGAACTTTGGAGTTATGTGCTGTGCGAAATTGACTTGAATTTTAAATTGTGACCCCCAGCTGGTCTTGGGAGTAATGAGAGGAATATCAAGGGTAGGGGGAAAGAAAGTTTCTTCTTACCTTTGATTGCTTTAAAATCATTATTTTTATTTACATGCATTAGAAACTACTATATTCAAGAGCATGCATTGCTTGCAGTATTGCTCTGGTTTGAAATAGTGTTTAAACACATACAGGAAATGTGTTTGCTAGTATTTATGTTTCTGTGACAAAACACCAGGAATGAGTAACTGAAGTAAGGAAAGATTCATTTTGGCTCACAATTTCAGAGGTTTGAGTTCTTTGTTGACTATCTCCACTGCTTTTAGGCCTGGGACAAGGCAGAAGTATTATAGAAGTGTTATGCAGCCTCCAACTTCTTGATTGTTGAAGGCTATAAACATGCCTTTACTTAACTGAGTTTTCTAAAGGATTTTTGAAACTATGCTTTTAGTTTATATCAAATTTTTTAAAAGGATTTTTTCCAAAATCAATAAAAACACACAAAAATATTCTCTAAGTCTCTGAGTCCATGCTGGGGCTCCCTTTCATAGCCTGGACAGTGTTTTCCTGAACCTGGGGCCCAGTAGCCTAAATTGAAAGCTTCGTGTCTTCTAAGGTCTCTGAACATATATCCTTCCTGGAATATACAGAGTCTTCTAAATTCTCCCATATACCTGCGTGATTTTGATGCCCTTATTTTATTTAAAGAAAATCTCCCCAGCCTTTCCTCCAGGGCATTAGATGGTTCATTACCCATATTATGATGTGGGATTCCCCTCCTTATGCTATGAATATGTTTTATTTCCATTGGTTAATAAAGAAGTTTCTTTAGGCCTATGGCAGCATAGAATAGAGCAAGGTGGGAATTCCAAGCAGAGATAGAGGAGAAAAGAAGGTGGCGTCAGAGAGATGCCATGTAGCTGCTGAAGGAGACCGATGTCCCGGAACCTTACTGGTAAACCACAAGCCTCATGGTAAAATATAAAATAGTAGGAATGGGTTAATTTAAGATGTAAGAGCTAGTTAATAAGAAGCCTAAGCTATTGGCCAAGCAGCATTGTAATTAATATAGTTTCTATGTGATTATTTTGGGTCTGAGCATAGAACAGGAATTGAATCCAAGCCAAGGGGCTACACATGTTTTTACATATATATTACATGTGGCCATGCCCCAAGTGAGCCAGTATCTTAAAGGAGTTACTACAGCAATCATACCATTGTCTCCTGCCCCAATCTTCTGTATGTTGTCTCAAAGTGAGGTATGTTTTAGTGTTTATGTGTGTGTGTGTGTGTGTGTGTGTAAAGTTCCTGTTCCACAGCCTACATATGGAGGTCAGTGGACAACTTGTGGGTTTTGATTCTCACCTTCCACCATGAGTTCTGGGTATTAGACTGCAGTTTTTGGGCGTGGTAGCAAACATGTTTACCCCACTGAACCATCATATCTGCCCGCCCTGAAATGGCTTTAAGCCATTATCGTTAGGTCTTTAACTCTGCTACAGAGTCTTAAGGAGAGTGAGATAGAGATGACAGTTAAGAACTGGAGTAGACATGTACAAGAAGTTGCAGTTAGGAACTTTTGTGATCTTTCTAGAACCTGGACCATTGCACCACACTGGGAATTCTGGCTGCCTCTTTCATATGGCCAATAAGCCAGAAGAGGTCAGGTCAAGGACAAATGAAAATGGCACAAAGTTTTCCTATTTTAAGTTACTTCCTCCTTGGTTCCATGTGGAATTAATTGTTGCAAACCTTTGATGGCCCCCAGAGTTCTCTCAAAGTGTGTTTTGCTAGTTTCTACTTGTTTTCTCATGGTCCTCTTGGTGTGTTTGTGGAGTTAGTTTAGGGCTTGTAGTGGGATACTCCATGAAATCATGTTTTTAGTATTAACATATTTTTGATTGATTCTTTGGGAATGTCACATCATCTACCCCAATTCCACTCATTCTCCCGTCCTTCCATGTCTGCCCTGTACCTATGTAGCTTCCCCCCCCCACAAAAAAATTAAAGAATAACTTTGAGAAAGAGAGAGAAACTACTCTCCTCCATCTTTCCTGTCATTCCATCATATATTCATTTGTTGTAGTGGTCTTGGGAGCTGCAGTGTGTCACTCAGTAGATCCTTTTGACCAAACAGTTTTACTTGCAAATGTTCACTGCAATAAGTTCTTGTCTGGTTTAAGGCCTCTGGCTTCTAGTGCACCATCAATACTGGATCCTCTTGGATATTCCCAGTCCTGGAGATCCTGCAAACCTGGTCCCTTTATAAGATCCGGGTTTTTTATTTTGTTTTATTGTGTTTTTTTAACTGGGTTTTCAAGGCAGAATTTTTCTGTGTGACCCTAACTATTCCAGAACTAGCTCTGCAGAACATGCTGTCCTTGAACTCAGAGAGATCTGCCTGGCTCTGCCTTGTGGGATTAAAGTAGGTGTGTCCCAGTACCACTACTGCCCTGCAGTGAACTTTTATCTTGCCCATAAATACTTTACTACACATTTCTGAGCACAGTGGAAAATAGGTGTATGCCAAAGATGGGGTGAAGGGTCTGTAATTTAAACCAACCAGATAATTAGTGGCTCCCAAATGAAAGGATCGGGTGAATGTTCTCTACTTAATAAAAGGATCTCCAGTAAGAATGGGTCCTGAAGTGTAGGTGGCCTGATAGGGCGATTAAGGAGTAGCCATACTGTAAGGTTTTCCTTAGTATATTTTTATTACATTGTAACTCATTTATTTGGATATGTGGGAGGGGCACGACGTATAGGTCAAAAACAGCTGGTAGGAATTGGTTCAATCTCCTTCAGTTATGTGGGTTCTCAGGATTGAACTAAAATTGTCAGAATTGTGGCAGAAAGCTCCTACCTGTTGGGCTGTCTAGACAGCCCTAAGGTTACTTGCTGAGGCTTTATTAAAACATTAATAATGCATCAAAAAGAATAATTGGGACAGTTTCCTTTATTTAATCAGTTGAATATGTGTGTGCATATATAAACATATATATAATTTTTTAAAAAAAATATATTTAATTGAAAACCTTGATATGAATGGTGGCAGGGTGTTATATGATTAATAGTTTTCTGGTAGATTCTTAGGCTAATACTAAACATTTCCTACTACAAAAATTTGTTCTGTGACAAACATCACAGAATCAAGGATCCCCCAGAAAATTGTCTGTTAAGGTCTTGCTGCCTCCTCCAAGACTGAATTTTAGACCCGACAAGATCAAAGGCTGAGGACTATCAAGAAAAGAACCAGTTTACATAGAATTTATAAAAATGCATTTCACTTCACTAATTAGGAGCTATGAAGAGGGAATAGAGAGAAGAAAAAAATAAATATATTGGGAAGAGTCTCAACTGGAAAGTATCATCTCAATATATAGTCTATATGCTGAAGCCTAGAGAAATATATCATATGAGACAGAACTTATGCATTTGAATTACTTTGTTTTAGGCATTTGAATTACTTTGTTTATCTTATAGATAACTAAGGGCCATTGCTGGCAGAACTTTAAGATAAATTAGCTTAGATAGAGAAGAACATAGGAAAATATTGAATAAATTACACAGCCTTTACTGGCTTAGATTCTGGCTCACAAAACTGGCTTGTTAACTTAATCTTTTAAAGATTCACAAAAGGCTGGAAGTACGTGTTTTGTTCAGTGTTGCTCATGACTTCCACTAATTAAATCTGCCTTTTTAGCTAAGCATGAAAGCAGGATGGAGAAAGTTGATTGTCAAGGGGAAACAGAGACAGTACATCATTTACTTTCCATCTTGGTGTGAATCTTATCCAAATAATTAAAAACAGTTCAAACAGAGGTCCAAAAGAAAGAGGAATCCCTTTTGGAAACCGTGGGAGAAAGATGGTAGTGAATGAGAAGGCAAGCTGAAAAACCAATTTGAATATAGATAAAAATTCATGGCTGATTTAGTACTTGCACTTATTTTAATTGAAGTTGTGAGGAGGTATGAAAAAATGATTTAATGTTTGCTTGTGTTTATAGGGCTCTATTTTAGATAAAAAGATAAGATAAAGACTGATTGATTTAATGACCTGAGCAACACAACTATGTTTTCAAATTCAGTAACTGATACAAACCTGGTATTCATCTACTAAAATCTAAATTCCTAAAGTATTTTCTAACCATACGGAAGTAACTTCCCACCCAATTATGTATATCTAGATATTTTCTCAAATTTATGATTTCTATGTCCCCTCAAAGTCAATGATATTATATTGAAGGTTTTGATGGAGATGTCCAGAAACACAACACACTATACAATACAGCATCTTTGAAGCTAGACCAAGATGTGAATTCAAAAAGAAATGACCCACAGTTAATTTGGGGGCAGCAAATGGTAATGAATTTAGTGATGAAGGATAAAGGTTTCTGGAGAGAATGTCTTCCAAGAAATATGTGCCCTCTGTCTTCCTCAGCAACACACAGGGTAAAGAGGGTCTGCACTAGTGGGCATACGAGTACACAACTGGGCATTTACTTCTTCACCTCAATGGTAGAAAGCAAGGCTTCAGTGAAGCCCCATGGAAAGTCTGCTGTAAGATTCTGGAAAGTGGAAAATAGAATGGGCCTGCCCCTTACCTCTGTAAACCAAAACCCAAATCAAACTTCAAAACAGTTCTGTGAGATGACTCGGTGAGTTGCTGTGGGAGCACCTTCCACTCCTTCAGCCAATAGCCGCTGAAATACCAGCCCACTGGGGCATGGTTTATTTCTCTTTAAAAAAAAGAGTGGCAAGCCTGTGCTTGCTCTCTTGATTCCGGCTCCTGCTCCAGCGACTAGACTCCTTTCCTGATGGTTTGTGTTTTGTAAGTTTTACCCCTAAAATAAATACCTCTTTAAATCCTAACTGGTGTGGGATTGTTTCGCGCATTAGTGGGTAAAGGTGCTTGCTGCAAAACTCAATGACCTGAGTTCAATTCCTGGGATTCACTCACACGGTGGAAGAAAAGAACTAATTCCTGATAGTTGACTTCTGATCTCCATGTGTGCACGTGCACACACACACACACACACACACACACACACACACACAC
>LOJH01021849.1:0-17414 GCA_001685095.1 Ellobius talpinus
AGAGCTAGTTCCAGGACAGGCTCCAAAGCTACAGAGAAACCCTGCCTCCAAAAACCAAAATCAAATCAAAACAAATAACAACAACAAAAAACCAAACAAACAAAATATATCAAGCTTCATTCACCAAAGCTAGGACCAGGAGGTGTCTCCCCTAAAGCATGAAGACACCCGAAAACTGAAGGCAGAAGCAGGTCCCCGGAGCCTACCGGCCAGACTTTCACTGCCATAGCTTCCTCCTGGTGCTCACGTCAGACAGGTGACCTAGGACCGACCCTTGCTCAGCGTCCAACCTGGCTCCAGCCTCTGTATCCCTCCAAGCCAATTGCACTCAGCCAGCAAGGAGGCTCTCATCCGGGGCTCCACGCCAGCCCCGTCGTCATAGTTACCGCCAGAGCCCCACCCCTTCCTCGCCGCTCGGCCCCGCCCCTCAGAACCCGGAAGCAGGAGGCGCGCCCAGGGAGCTGCGTATTTCAGACCTGGGAGGCGGCGGCCTCTGGCTGCTCGGCCGCGCGCCCCCTCTGCCTGCTGCACCCGCGGAACCTCTTTTCTGCAGCCGCCGGTGTCATCCGCTCCCCGCCGCCTGCCTTCGCAGAGCCCTAACCGGGGCGAAGAGCCATTTGGGCTGGAGAGAAAGGGACGCGGGGGTGGCCACGGCAGGTGAGGGGCAGGCCTTGGAAAGCCGGAGTGTGGGTGTGTGATGCGTGTAGGGTTGTAGGTGGGTGTGTATCCAGCATGCGTGACTTGTGAGCGTAGTCCACGAGTGGGCCGGTCCTTGTGACCATGCACGTGATCCATACCGTGTGTGTATGTGTCTGTGTCTAAGGCCCAGCCTCGGTTCATTGCGGATGGTCGGTGTGCCTATGAACCCACTATTGTGTGGCTGTGGCTGTAACTAGTGGGATTCAGGGCGGCCCCTACGGGGGTTGGTGCACAAAACTCTTAATCAGACATTCTCATTTTCTTGTCCCACTCAAGGGGACAAGTGGGACTGTGGGGCAGAAGCTCAGGAACATTTGATTTCAGTAAACTTTTAAGGACTGAGTAGAGGCTAGTTGTTCTGGAGATCCTTCCTTACACCAGGTGTGAGGTTTGTTAATGAGTCATGACAAACGGCAAGAGTGTCTCATTTTCTTCTTTCCCAGGGAATTAGAAGTTAGGTGCTGATGCAGTTCCTTTGTCTCTATCTGCAACTGCCCAGCTCCTCTTGGTGCAAGGATTCTACAGACTGGGAAGTTATCTAATAGCTATGTCTGAATTTTCAAAAGGCTTTTATAACAGGACCTTGAGAAGAGGCATCAGAAGATGCCATGCAGGCAGTGTCTCCTGTCATGACATTTAGAGAGAAGTGGATAGGTTCCTGGAGAAAGGGATTAATCTTCCCTGAAGAAATCGCCCCCAAAAATAGAAAGATAGCTATTTAATACATACGGGTGTGGCGAGGGGTGAAGATCTGCAGTAAATAGCCAGCTGTAGGGCTTTAGGTGTAGTTTAGTGGCAGAAGCTCCTGCTTAGCATTCCCGAGGCCATAAGTTCAATCCCCAGCACTGATAATTATAGCTGTGTCACCTGAAGGCTCTCAAGTTCCAATACTTCTTTACTGATTGTAATAACAATCACAGATTGTCCCTATGTAAGCCCATTATAGATTGAGATAAAGGGCCAGCAATATGTGACTGACCATGCGAAGTAAACAATTGTAAAGGTGATTTCCTCAGCTGTAAGGTGCAGGTTTTACTGAAACCCTGAAGGACAAGTGCATACTCATATAGCAGTCCAGCAACACAAGGTCCAGAAAGGACGGGGTGTCCTCAGCATCCTGGAGGAGGGGTTTCCTTAATCGTGCTTGAAGCTTATCTCTAGCCCTTTCCCCACTGGCGTGAACAAGCGCTTTTGTTTCATAAAGAACTGAATCAAGCCTGTTCCGAGCTCACCGCCCACATTTCTTCATCCCAACCAGTTTGGTCACTGTCTCAGCTAACTTTCTGGGCCCTGGACAGAATGTTTCTCCTGTGCCTTGGAAAAGCATCCGACTTGGGTGGATGAAAGAGAGCTAGAACAAACTCCTTTTCATACTGCCACAGCTGCTCTCCCTTTGCAGCAG
Source organism: Ellobius talpinus (assembly GCA_001685095.1). Classification (NCBI taxonomy): domain Eukaryota; kingdom Metazoa; phylum Chordata; class Mammalia; order Rodentia; family Cricetidae; genus Ellobius; species Ellobius talpinus. The sequence goes on from LOJH01021849.1 coordinate 2,102, forward strand.
GTGTTCCCTTTCGTCCTTCCTAGCTGTCAGCTGGCCACATGCAGCATCTGTCTCGCCTTTCCTGACTGCCAAACCGGCACAAGTGTTAGGATCTTTACAAAAGTGTCTTCACAGCGGGGTAAAACCTCCTATCTATCAAGATTAGATATGAACGTTGCAATCCTGAGGCGGTTGTGAATTACACTGGAGGCTGGTAAGGACGTCCCTTCTACCCACTGCTGTGGGAAAGAAGTGGATAACTCAGTGCGCTGTGTGTTGCCTATGTGTTTGTGCTGTAGTTTGGGTTACGGATTGCTGCTGAGTCCAAAACTATGAACAGTTTTTATTCTAAGTTCGTTGATTCTAGAAGTAAACTTTAACAAGCTGATTGGTATTTTGAAGCAAGGTCTCACCTATCACTGTATAGCCCTGGCTGGCTTGTAGCTCACTATGTATGTCAGGATGGCCTTGAACTCACAGAGATCTGTCTTCCTCCCTTAGTGCTGAGATTAAAGATGTGTGCCGTAATACCTGACTGTTTCATGTATTTTTAATATTCCCTCCTGCAGAAATTGTTTCTAGAAAACGTCTCCAGTGGTAGTGTGTAGATGCTATCTGTGGGGTATTTCAAGTCTGTCTGACTATGAAATATTTCCTAATTAACTGTATGTGCTGCTGGTTGCTTTGATTTAAAAAGTAACAGCTTAAGTGAGACAGAAGAGGTAGATTGACCAAAATTTATTATATAAATGCATGAAACTATCAAATAATAAGAATTTTTAAAAGTAGTGAAAGTCATGTAACAAAAACTGTTTAAATGACTTAGTTTTAGACATGTTAGTATTTAAGATAAAATGGATTTTGTAAAGGATTGTGTTTTTTGTTTTAGTGTTAATAACCAAATCTGTGCACGCTGGTTTCAGTATCAGATTGGTGGTGATTTACTTTGCATTTTTAAACAATTTAACAATTTTAGCCGAGCGGTGGTTGCACACACCTTTAATTCCAACACTCCAGAGACAGAGGTGGGTGGATCTCTGTGAGTTTGAGGCCAGCCTAGTCTATACAGTGAATTCCAGGACAGCTGGGTCTACACAGAGAAATCCCTCCTCAAAACAAAACAAAACAAAATTACAATTTTAACAACCCTCTCTTAAAGTGTCTCCCTTTGCTTTGAGATGAGAGACCATTGTCCTGCTAGCACTGTAATTAGAGTTTAAAACTGCACTGTCTACATTCATAGTCTCCTGGAAGTTCAGTTTAGTGATTCTCAAAGTTAGCATCCAGTGTTGTGTCCCTGAGGGAGGCCCAGAGAATGAGGAAGTGTTCCCTTGAGTTTACAGTCCTCTGTCCAGTGCCACTCTGAGAGCTTTTTCTAAAATGGAGATTCAAAGGCAGCCTAGAGTTAAGTCCTGGACTCTAGTTCTGCTCTTAAAGCAGGGAACACCATGCAAGGCAAGTATTTGAATCTTCTCTGGTGGGTGGGCGCCAAGTGCCTCTCTTGGCAATAAGAATCTTCAGCAGGGAACCTTACTTTCAGGTTCCTGTTACGGCATTACATGGTGGAGCAGAGGGTACCCAGTTCACAGCCCTCCTAACAGGATTAGGAGGGGTTCTCGGAGGGCCTCGTTCATCTCTTTAGGACTTAGTCATCCCCCAGTCAGCAGATCAGGTGGGCTGACTTCCAAACCATTCTTGACTCTGGGGAAGCAAAGATGAATCCCACAGAGGAAACAAGTGCAGAGGTCATGGAGCCATCAAAACCAAAAGACATACCTTTTTTCCTTAGAGACAAACATTTTGTTGTGTGTTATAGCATATTTACATTTATGGCACAGGTATTTCAGAGAGACTTTTTGTAACTTTTCAGCACTTGGGAATTGAACGCAGGGCTTCATGCATGCCAGGCAAGTGCTCTATTACACCCAATTACATCTCAGCTTATGGACCTTTTAGTATCAGTGAGAATGATATATTTGCATTCCCCACTGGGTATTAACTACATGTGAACTAAAGTTAGATTTGTGGCATATTATGACAGGCTTACTAACCCCTTTATCATATATATCCTGTAAACAGATGGGAAGTTATTAAAATGGATTCTTTTGTTGTTGTTGTTGTTGTTTTTTTTGAGACAGGTTTTCTCTGTGTAACAGCTCTGACTGTCCTGGAACTAGCTCTTGTAGACCAGGCTGGCCTCAAACTCAAAGAGTTCCACCTGCCTCTGCCTCCCAAGTGCTGGGATTACAGGCGTGCACCACCCCACCCCACTTAAAATGGATTCTTAAGATGCTCTCAGAAGCTGGGTGGTGGTTCTCTAGTTTAAGTCTGTACTGATGAAGGAAACAGCCCATTTCTTTGGTTAAAGTTTTGTCGGTGCAGCTAGACCAGCCTCTACATTGAGTTCAGATGTGATGAGAATTCTCACTGTGAAACTGTTACCTGTTTTTATTTCAGGGTTCACCTCCATTTCTGCTCATCATGGGAGAGATCAAAGTCTCTCCAGATTACAATTGGTTTAGAAGCACAGTTCCCCTTAAGAAGGCAAGTATGCTTTTACTGCAGTTTGTAGTCACTGATCGTCATGTGTGGTTCAGAAACTGCCTCAGTACTGTGTGAGAGTGAAGGTTACTGCTGAATACTGTGATTGGGTGCTATAGAGTATAAGGGTCACTGCTTCCCTGTCACATGCAGTTATCTTTGGAGACTGACTGCAGTAGAATCAAGTGTAATGATTTTCTTGTTTGCAATTCCTTTTACATCCTCAGCCTTGGATAATGTAGTGAAATGCTCACAACAATATCTATACACTAAGTACAGTCATTTCTGTTTCCGCTCCTGAAATGTAAGCTTCATAGAACTGTGTGTGCAGTGATGCTTTCTTGCTCTCCTGTTACTGTGACAAAAACTGTGACCAAGGCAACTTAGAAAAGACTTTACTTGGGGGTTTCAGTTTTAGAAGGATCGAGTCTCTGGTTCTCACGGCAGGGAACGTGGTAGGCAGGCCTGGTGCTGGAGCAGTGGCTGAGTACTTACGTCCTGATCAGCAAGCTCGAGGTGAAGAAAAACACACTGAGAGTCCTTTGACACCTCAAAGCCCACGCCCACTGACACATCCCCTCTCACAAGGCCACATGTTCCCAAATAGTTCCTCTAACTGAGGACCAAGTATTCAAATGTCTCATCCCACACCACAGATGCATACTTACTCAGCCCTGGTCATCCTCTGGAGCCCATTTGCTTAGGATGTTTGTAAATCCTCAAAGTTCCGTTGAAATTTGCTTTTGACTATGAGCCAGCCCCATGCTACTCTTAGACAAAGAGCTGATCCCCCTGCAGCAGTATTCTAATACTATGGTCTCAGGATCATCTGTGTTGTGTGTTAATCATTTTAGCAAGACAGACAGCTAAGAAAGTATTGTGCAAGTCTGAATTCATATAGACATCTGAGCTACATTTTGCTGGGCATAGGCTTCCTGCAAATAGGCCAAGCACTGTTGTGGAGACTCCTCAGGCATCTTATTTAATTCTTCCAACAGTGAGACAAGACGGGTGCTAGGGTACATATTTTATAGACAAGAAACCTGAGGTCCATGGAGTTAATTAGCATATTAGAGATCATATAGCCTACTAGACTTTGGCTTGAAAATCAAATTAATTTGGCTTCAAAGTTAGACAAACCTAGGCTGCTTACTAAGGGAACCCCCTTCCCTTTTTGCTTCCTAAGAGACTGTTGCCATCATGGAAGAAGTGGGGTCCCTCTACCTCACCCCTCCCTTCAACTAACTACCATGAGCTTCTCTTCTTGATAGACTCAATTCCTCAGCAAGCTGATTGCCAGCCCCAAGACACCAAACCAACTAAATAGTCTTAGAAGTAATTTCTCTGATAAGCTTGGTTTTTTTCCCCCAATTATCTGTCAGGATAAATTTGCTTGAAATTTTATGGTACTTTGGTTTTAAATTGTCAAGCAGAGCCGATGGTAGTGGCGCATGCTTTTAATCCCAGCACTTGGGAGCAGAAGCAGGATGATCTCTAAGTTCGAGGCCAGCCTGGTCTACAGAGAGAGTTCCAGGACAGTCAGGGCTACACAGAGAAATCCTGTTTTTAAAAACAAAACAAAACACAAAAAGGTTGTCAAGCAGATTCTGAAGAAGCTCTGATGAAACTGACATTCAGAGAATTCAGGGGAAGTTGAAGCTAAATACTCGTGGTATTTATGGCTCATGTTCAGAATGCCTCTGTCACTTCAGAGCACACTGCTTCAGAGTGTGTGCACGAGCTGCTATTTCAGACCCTGATGTTTGTGTTACTCTCCTTCCAAGTTCGATCAGTCAAACAAGTCCATCCCTGGAAGACTGAGGTCTGTGCTCATCTTACCTGATTTTGCAAGATTGGGATTCATTGTGTGGGCTGGAAAGGTCATTGGTGTTGTTGTGTGTTTTTTTAAAACCACAATCACAAGGGGACCTAGGAATCAAAACAAATGGCAAAACACAAAGGTCAGGAACATGAGCTGTATTGTCACCATCTGGGGAAGGCCAGGCGGAAATTATTTGGAGTCCCTGGACTTTGCCTTGTCTCATTTGTCAGCTCTTAGTGACCCTGGTGACCCTGGTTAGTCAGCTGCTACCCACAGAGGGACACTGGAGTCCACAGTCCTGCTAGCTAGAATTCAGAAAAAAAAAAGATGGATATTGGTTTTAATGTTGAGTGTTGGTACAATGAAGTATAATAACAGCTAGCCGGCACTGAGTAACTCCCCACTGTCTGCATTTCTTGACTCGCCTCGTTACATCCTTTCTTCCCTGTCAGGAATCACAAAGGCCTCTGGTGACCTCGTCTTCCTCCCATCCCTAAAACAACCGCTTTCTCCCACTTCCCAACCTCAAGTGAATGTTGTGAAGCCTTTCCTAGGACAGTGACGCACACACCTACCTGGTCCTCATCTACTGATGAAATCCCTCCCTCCCTTTCAGCTTTGCTCGAGATTGGATCCTGAAGCACCTGGGGTCTGTCTAGCCTCTCCCCAGAGCCTGGGTTCTCAGTTCTTCCTGGCCTGCCCTGTTCAGTCTCTGATCATGCTGACCCTAGCCAGTCCTCAGGGCCAGCACTTAAGAATGACTGCAAACTGCTCTTGTGTACACACACACACACACACACACACACACACACGCACGCACACACGCACGCACACACGCACGCACACGGAAAATATAAAATGCCACGTAGAGTTTACTGTTTAGTGGTAAACAAAACAGACTTGCTCTTACTCTGGGTAGGCAGGTCAGTTAAAAAGAGAAAAGGTGACTCTTGGGAAGTTTACAGAGCACACTGAAGAAAGAAAAGGAAACCAAAGCAGTTTACTGTGGGGTGCCCATCTGTGATCCCCTTGTTATCCTGGAACAGATGCGGCAGCTCTGTTAACATTGTCAGTGACTATTAAAACCAGCACCTTCAAACCCCAGCTCATGAGATTTTCCTTTGTCCCCTTTTAACTTTCCCTCCAGATAATTGTAGACGATGACGACAGTAAGATATGGTCGCTCTATGACGCTGGCCCCAGAAGCATCCGGTGCCCTCTCATCTTCCTCCCTCCTGTCAGCGGAACAGCAGATGTGTTTTTCCAGCAGGTCTTGGCTCTGACTGGCTGGGGTTATCGGGTGATAGCTGTAAGTATGGCGCTTCAGCATGGAAATGCAGGCTCGTGGTCCTTGGCCCTTCTGCTTCTCACTAACTATAGTAATGGGAACTTTTTTTAAATATTTATTTATTTATCATGTATACAATATTCTGTCTGTGTGCATGCCTGAAGGCCAGAAGAGGGCACCAGACCTCATTACAGATGGTTGTGAGCCATGTGGTTGCTGAGAATTGAACTCAGGACCTTGGAATGCTCTTAACCACTGAGCCATCTCTCCAGCCCTAATGTGAGCTTTTTATCTGAAGTCAGATTATGTTCTCCTGTTTTATTTTTCAATCATGGCCTAGAGCTCTGCACTACTAAGCTGTGCGCCCTGCACTTGTTTCCTCTTCTAAAGTATCCTCAAGGTGTCGTCAGAAAGGCTTTGTTCCCGAGTATTATTTCTTAGCAGAGTTAGGGCTTGCTCTCGTTTCCCACTGTTCCTTCTGAACTGTTTCTCTAGAGTAAGAGGGTTTACGTGGAAGGTGCTGTTTCTTGTGACAGAGGTTGTGATGCCCATGCCTCAGCACAGGTTGATGAGGAAGAGCCTGTCGTCAGCTTTGTATAGCCGCAGTGGCCTCTGGGACCTGCAGTGTTACGTTCCCCAGCTCCCTATGGAGTGCTGCTGTTGTAATCCAGTTGGTCACTGTCTGAGGGAGAGAGAAAGCGGTCAGCTACCTTCTGTTGGAAGGGAATTAGTTACTTGGCATGTTACTGGGACAGAACACTCGACAGAAGCAACGTGAGGAGGGAAGGGTTTGCGTGACTCACAGTCAAGGGTACACATCATCATGGCGGGCGTGAAGGCTGTGAGGGTTTGGGGCAAGTGGTTGTGTTGCATCTGCAGGTAGTGGCAGAGAGAAAGCTTGCTTTAGTGTTCGGTCTGTGACCCCGCTCGTGTGATGGTGCCACACACAATCAGGGTGGTCTGCTCTCCTCAGCCTTATCTGGTTAGTCTCTCACCACACCATGCCAGAGGCTGGTCTCCAGGGTGAGTGTAGATCCTCTAGAGCTGACTGTCCATATTAACCATCACAGAAGGAAACTGGCTTACACATGGGGGTCCCATTAGAAAAATCCGAGTGCTCTTTCTCCTGACAGCCCTTCTCTTAAGAGAACAATTGGTTCCAGCGCTGTTCCAGGCGCTCTCTGGCTTCATCTCTCATTTCTTCCACCATTCCTCAGATGGTGTGAGTCTTGGGTTAACTTCCTGTGTCCTGGGTGCTCAGTCGTCCTTACACACAGCCCACACGCACACACACACACCCCAAGAGGGTGAGCACCCAAACCCTCCACAGCCATGCATGGAGTCTGAGCTGCCCTCAGGAGTCTCTCCTCTAGAAAGCAAATGATGACAGGGCTTCCTGCCTCACACTGGCCGGTTTCAGAGGCCTTACCTCTGATTTTCTTTGCCTTTGAGGTTCTTTTCTGGTTTAGTTTGATTTGGTTTGGGTGGCAGGGTTGGGTGTGGTGTTGAAACAAGTTCTCTCTGTGTAGCCCTGACTGTTCTGGAACTAGTTCTGTAGACAAGTCTGGCCTCAGACTCACAGAGATCCACCTGCCTCTGTTTCCTCAGTGCCAAGAACCAAGGTGTGAGTCAGCACACCCTGCAGGATTCTTTTGAAAATTATGCTTGCTTGTTTGTTTAGTGTGTGTGTGTGTGTCTGTGTCTGTGCACGTGTGCATGCCAGAGGAGTTGTACTCCTGTAACTGAACCTGTTATCGATTGTGAACTGCCCAGAGTGGATTCTGGAAACCAAACTTGGGTCCTCTGGAAGAGCAGCCAGTGCTCTTAACCACTGAGCCGTCTCCAGCTCTGAAGAATGTAATACAGTCTGTCAGTTTACTCAGCTTTACTGTCTTAACTGTGCATGTGGGAAGGGGGTATTAAATTGTATACAACTTTATTACCTATAAATGTAGTTGGGTTTGGTCTTGGGGATTAAGCTCAGAACCTGTGTAAGCTGGTCACATGTCTACCACTGAGTCAAGCCCTGGTCTTAGTGTGAAGACTTTCAGATTAAAGCCTTTATAAATACATACCCTTTTCTTTTAGGGTGCCATCTACATCCTAGTCGAGAAGCCTTCTCCACAAAGAGAATTTTATAATAAAATATATCAAGTCCAAAATTATCCTATAATTTACATAGCAGGATCTATCCTACTAATTTTTTTAAATGACAATATAAATCTGAGGGCTTAAAACAACAAAACCGTTGGTATGGTTTATGTATTTGTAAATGAGGCCAGAGATAGAGCTCAGTGATAAAGGACTTGCTGAGCACGCACACACGCATGCACGCACACAAGAAGAAGTTCTTAGGGGATAAGTCTCAGTCCCTAGAAATGAGTTTGTTGCTTATACTTTTGTCTTCATTATCACCAGTGCTACCAGACAGGCTTTTTAGGGTCAGGTGTCTTTTTTTTTTTGGTCATAGTGAAAGTACAGGAAATCAGAAAAACTAAGAAAATTGCAAAGGATCATTTTATTTATTGAACAGTTCCTTAAAGAAATCCTACTAAGGGGAGGGGGCTTTCTTAAGGAAAGATTTTATTTCCAGTTCTCCTGGCTCTTTGAACCTCTTGTTCTCAATTCAGAATGAAATTGGGTTTATTTACCTGGAGGAATTCTGCAAGAGTTGCTCTTGCCCCTCAGTCTATTTGAAAAGGAAATTGATATGTATTGAGATTGTTGTATGTGGGCTGGAGAGATGGCTCAGGTTAAGTGCACTGGCTGCTCTTCCAGAGGGCTCGGGTTCAGTTCTTAGAACCAACATGGCAGCACACAGGCATCTATAACAACAGCCCCAGGAAACCTGACAGGCTCTTCTGGTCTCTATTGGCACCCACATGCATGTGGCGTTCAGACACAAACACACACCTAAAGATAAGATTTAAAAAATAAAAAACCTTAAATAATGCCATTTTTACACACTTTGAAAAAGAAGCAAAGGCTGGGCAATGGGAAATGTCATGTGATTCCTGAACTATTCAAATAATGAGTGGCATTTTAAGTTTTTAACATAAAATTTCTATTTCAGTTGCAGTATCCAGTTTATTGGGATCATCTTGAATTCTGTGATGGATTCAGAAAACTTTTAGACCACTTACAGTTGGATAAAGTGAGTACCTACACTAATAACGTGATGTCTGTGCATCTTATAAAGGCTAAGGTTGTCTTTTATTTTTTAGTAATAGCTTTATTGTGATACAATTCACATATCACACATGTACTATTTTTAAAGTAGAAAGTCACATATTTAAAATTCCAAGATATATTTGTAGCTGTCAACACTGTCAACTTTGGAGCCCCTTTTCACCCCCCACCAAAGGAAATTTTTTGAACCAATGAGATGGTAAAGATTAGGTTGATGAGATGGTAAAGGCACTTGTCACTAAGTCATCAAGGGGTCACATGGTAGATGGAGAACTGTGGCTTGCCCTGGTGCCAGTTATACATTGGGTGCCAGTTGTGGGGGGTCTCTGTGGCTACCAAGGCCAGCAGAACAACAGTCCAAGTGAGATAAGAAGGCAGTCAGGGTCAACACAACTAGTAGCCAGTGGAGAGTCTGACACCAGCGGTGTATTTTAGGCATATTTAAGCATAGCATTTGAAAAGTTTTCTGGTGATAACTTGTGCTGTGTGCACAGTAGAGCTTAAGGCATGAGTATATCAAAACTTTCATGGAGTACATGTGACATTATCCATAAAGATGTGTTCTATAGATTGACCACATGTGTCATCATAAGGGTCTGTCGTACAGATAATCACAAAGGGCACCAGGCTGTTAACCACCTTCCAGCTTTCTGGGAGGAAAACATGGTACACATCTCCCTTTGAAGAGACAGCCCTTCACGTTTAACATTCCTGGTTTCCCTAGTGCTTTCCTGTGAGCACAAGGACCTCTGTGCCTCCTCCACCCTCCACAAAGCATGCCATGGCACATGTGCACCTGCGCCTGCACACAAACACTTTTTTTTAACGCAAGTAGGAAAGTTATTATCAGTTGTCCCCCATCTTTCCTTCTAGCTCTGCAACCTCTATGACCTTATCTGCTCTGGACATTTTACCTAAGTGTAATTTTATGAGAACTGACTTTTTCTGCTTAGCATAGTGTGTCTGAGGTCCTTTCCAATGCAGCATGGGTCAGCACAGGTTGAGTAGCCCTGTCTGAAATGCTTGAGATGGTGGCTCAGATTTTGGAGTAGTCACATACACTTTATCTGTTGAGTGTCCCTGATCTGAAGAACCAAAATGCTGTATAATTTGAGATTTTATCAGAATTATGTCCTCAAAAAGGTTTTGGTTTTAGGGCGTGCACTGGTTGGTTTTGTGTCATCTTGACACAAGCTAGAGTCATCAGAGAGGAATGGGCTCCATGAGCTCCAGCTATAAGGCATTTTCTCAATTAGTGATTGATGGGGAAGAGCCCAGTCCATTGTGGGTGTGTCCACCCCTGGGGCTGGTGGTCCTGCCTTCTATAAGAAAGCGAGCTGACAAGCAAGCCAGTAAACAGCACTCCTCCATGGCCTCTGCATCAGCTCCTGCCTCCAGGTTCCTGCCCTGTTTCAGTTCCCGTCCTGACTTCCTTTAGTGATGAACAGTGCTGTAGAAGTGTAAGGTAAAGAAACCCTTTCCTTCCCAACTTGCTCTTTTTGTCTTGGTGTTTCGTCACAGCAATTGAAACCCTAACAGGGCATTAGATCATTCTGTTTCAGTGAGACAGTCTCATAACCCAGGTTGGCCTCAAGCTCACTATATAGTCAAGCCTAGGTCTTCTATCTCCTAGTGCCAGGAGGATTAGAGGGGTGAGCCATCACACTCTGCAGTCCATGAGGCTGGATCCTAGAAACCTGACTGGGGTGACAAGGGTATGAAGAAAGGACAGGCACATATACAGAAAAGCTGGGTTTGGGTGAGCCATGCGCTCTGATGGAGATGTACCAGTGAAACCTCAACGAGTTTATTGTAAACCACTAAACAAGGAGGCGGGCTTTGCTAGTCTCAGTAGGAGGTGGTGGGGAAGTTTCAGGTTGCAGTCATCCAGAAGGAGGAAGCTGTGGTTGATAGTGTCTGCATACACTGGTTTTAGCTGAAGGTCAGTTGTTCATCAGCACTCTCGTTTGGTCCGAGGGAAGGCTTTGCTAGTCCCCCTGGGTCCTTGACATGGCTGCGCTCGTGTCAGTGATAAACATCCACTCGCTTCCACAGCCGTGTCCAGTTTGGTTTCCCGGGGTTTTCAGTTGCTTGTTTAAGACTTGCATTAGTGTACGTACAGCTATATGTACTTGCAGAGGTCGCAGAGGGTGTTGGGTGTCCTCTGTCACTCTCCATCTCTTCCTCCGAGGCAGGGTCTGGGCTACAGGTATGGGCAGAACACCGGCTTGTCCCATGGCTGTTGGGATCCAAACTGCTCCTCCAGACTCTGCAACAAGCACTCTTAACTGCTGAGTCATGTCTTTAACCTTCCCTGTGTTGTTCTCTTGATGGGGTGTACACATTTATTTAAATGTCTGTACGTTTCTAACTGCTGTTGCCATTTCAGTCTGCTAGGTAGTGGTGGCATACTCTGTGGTTCACAAAAATTGAAGCAACTCAGTGTTTTAGGATCCGCCTTGTGTTTGTGTATAACTAGGTCCATCTGTTTGGGGCATCTTTGGGAGGCTTTTTGGCTCAGAAATTTGCTGAATACACTCACAAGTCTCCGCGAGTCCACTCCCTCATCCTCTGCAATGCCTTCAGTGACACATCTATTTTCAACCAAACGTGGACTGCAAACAGGTAAGAACATAGAGTTTTAAATGTTGGCTTTGGGGAAGTTTTGATTCAGTGGCAATAGAAGGTGGACCAGAAAAGAATGCCGTGAACGCCACATTCAGCTCTTCCTTTACTCGGTTTGGGATCAGCATGTAGTCATGTGTTTTCACAGTCTCTCTGGAGCCCCACAGATGGTGTTCTGTCCTTACTTGTAAGAGCAGTTCTCTAAATGGACAGTTTCGTGTGGATTTTCCCATTTTTCTGTCACGCTCTGCTATTAATTTTCATATGGTTTGTTTTCCTTCTCTTCTGGGCTATTGCCCTGAGGGTGATAGAGAAAGATGAGAGCACTCAGTTCACGGTGGTGTGATCATGGCACTTCATGTCCCTTCTCCAGAAAATTTTACATTGTAGAATTTCTGTAGGAGCTACCAGTAAGGTACCAGGTTCCCCTCAACAATCCTTTCATTGATTTTAACATTTTATTTTTAATCTTTGCCTGTGTGAATACAAGCCATGGTGCACTTGGGGCAATCAGGACCCCTTGGGTGTGAGTCCTGACGTTCACTACTGTGTATGCCATGGTAAATGACCCCATGGGCTTCTAGGGAGTCTCCCTTCTTGCTGTAGGTATTCTAGGATGACAGGCTTATGCTCCTGCTTCTGGCTTTGTGTGGTTTCCAGGGATCTGAACTCAGATCCTCATCGCTTTCATGGCAGACACTTACTCCATTGAGTCATCTTCCCAGCCTGGTTTTAACATTTTACTTCAGGCAAACATGTACTTGTCAGGAAGGCTAGTGTCTACTCTGAACACACATCCATTTACTTCCCACTTGAAAAAGACCCAGTGAATTAAGGACCAGTTGTTGGGGTAAGGGAAAGGATTTGGTAAGTCACAAGACCCAGAAGACCTGAAGACCAGGGTCTCAAATGATCACCTTAACAGAGTCTTTTATTTTATTGTGTGCTAGAACAGGTTTTAAGCTTTTATTATGGAGACCTGGTAATGCATTGATTAGAAGGGCTGGCTGGTTTAAATGCTGAGAAAGATCTGTGTCCTCAAGGAAGCCCAGGCCTTCCCAGCAAAGGGTACCAGCTGTTCTTCCTGCTGTGTCAACATCCAGTCCACAGCCCTGTGGGACAAGGGTACTGGCTTTCTTAGTGAGAAAAGAGAAGTGATTTCAAAATTGAATTGCCTAAGTTGAAGGAAGAAATCCTACCCTGTTCTGGTGAACTTTTGTGTAACCATCCCAGCAAAACCAGCTCTTGGCTGTATGCTGAGTATCATTCTGGCTTGGGGCTTTAACTATAGACCCGGTTAAAGGTGAAAAGTCAACCTTCCCTCCCTGTTCTAGGGGCACACCCACCGTTCCTCTTTGGAATAAGCCCAGGACAGGGATGGATTTGCACCATCCCCATTCACTGTACCACAAGAATAAAAGCCTTCCTGTGTAGTTTCTGGGTAAGGCCTCAGGCTCCTGTGTAGTTTCTGGGTAAGACCTCAGGCCACATCTCTTTGTCTTACTTAGTAAATATATCTAGTAAATTCCTTGTTAAAGGGAAAAATTGAGCAGAAATCTTGTAGGACTCGGCCATTTGAATGGATTAGCCATCTTCCCCAAGACTGCTGTTCTGCCCAAACACAGGAGATTGTATCAGAATGCCAGGGGTCAACCTCCCTATGCTACCACCAGAAGGCTAAGTGCTACCAGTGTCTGTCACCAACCTCTACTGTGTGACAGTTCAGGAATCTGACTGTCCTTGGTGGGACACGAGAGTCTGGTGCCGACATGGCCCCATAGTGCTGGATCCACAGGCCCTTTGACAGATGGCTTCCCGAAAGTACTTGAGTTGGGCTGGTCCACTTTGCTGCATGCTCATTTCTTCTCCTTGCTCCTGGGAGGATTGTAGGACTTGCTCACCAGGCAGAAATGGGTGGGCATGGCTATAGTTTATGCAGGCCTCCTAGAGGCAAACTTGGATAAAGGTTAATATCGCCCCAGTGTTTTGCATACCCAGTCACCCCTGGTCCTTGACTAAATCAGCATATTCTCCTACAAAGGGAGAGATCTCAAATGACCTATCACATAGTACAGTGTTACATTTATTACTGGTATGATGTGTGAGTGTAGGCACACATATCCACAGAGTGCTTTGGGAGGCTAACGGGCAACTTTCAGGAATCTGTTCCTCCTACCTCATCGAGAAAGTGTTGGTGGTTATTTTACTTTTTTGGTGGGCCTGCCACCCAGTTCCCAAATAAATAATACACACGGAGGCTTAGTCTTTCTTAAGAATGCCTGGCTTTCAGTTGGCTTATTTCTAGCCAGCTTTCCTTAACTTGAATTATTCCATCTACCTTTTGTCTCTGGGCTTTTTCCTTTTCTTACTTCCGTATATCTTACTTTCATTCTTACTCCATGGCTGACTGGCCGGCCCCTAGCCTCCTGCTGGCTTTGTTCTCTTGCTCCTTTTTCTCTCTGCTTGGCAGCCCTGCATGCCATTTCTCCTGCCTTGCTATTGGCCATACAGCTCTTTATTAGACCAATCAGGTGTTTTAGACAGGCAAAGTAACACAGCTTCACAGAATTAAACAAACACAACATAAAAGAATGCAACACATCTTTACATTCTGAAACAGATGTTCCACAGCATAAAGAAATGTAAACACATCTTAAAATAATCTTCAGCCGGGCATGATAGTGCACATCTTTAATCCCAGCACTTGGGGGGCAGAAGCAGGCAGATCTCTGTGAGTTCAAGGCCATCATGGTCTACAAAGCAAGTTCCAGGACAGCCAGAGCTGTTGCACAAAGAAAAAAAAATATTCTACAACAGCAGGGTCTCTGTTTCTGTCAAGCTACATACTTGTGGCTGGCTGGCCCAACAAGCTTTTGGGCGCTTCTCCTGGTGCTTCTTCTGCTTTCCGTCTCACAGTAGGAGTGCTGGGATGGCAGGTGCTTGCCACCATGTGTGACTTTTTCATGGGTTCTAGACCAGAACTCAGGTTGCACAGCAAATGATTTTACCCACTGAGCCACCTCAGGTACTATTTATTCCAAGTTGGTTTCTTGATAGACTTTGCAACAGTTTTCTGTTGGTCTTTTTCATTGCCTAGGGCCTCCTAGAAGAGTGTAATTTTCAAGTAATATGTTGTATTTTAGACACTAGTTATGTGACAGCTGGAGTGCAAGGTGGTCCATTGTTCTAAGATTTTATTTTTAAAAATACTACATGCACATATGTGAGTGCAGGTGCCCATGGAGTCCAGAAGAGGGCACCAGAGCCCCTGGAGTTACAGGCCTTTTTACAGTCCCCAACATGGATGCTGGGAACAAGGCAATGGGGTGCTTTTAACCACCAAGTCATCCCTCCCACCCCGGCACTGGCTTTAAGGAAGCCAAATTCCAGGATATTTTCTTAAAAGTTCTTTAACATTACAAGTCCAATAGGCTTTTACGCACCTAGAAAATGTATCCACAAAACTCACAGAGGTCTTAGAGTACTGGAGGGACACTAACTTGCCTCTCTGATTGTATCTCCCTTCAGATTTTTAACACTAGTTTTGTTGCATTGGAAGGGTGTTTCTTTGGGTTGTTTTGAGATGGGAAGGGACTCAATGTGTAATTGTATAGTCTTGATCTCTCAGAATCTCAGAAGTCCTCTTGCCTCTGCCTCTTGGGTGCTAGGATTAAAAAGTGTGCATCCCCACACCTGATGGAGGGTTTTGTTTTGATATATAGATACTATTATAGATGGTTATGAGTCACCATGTAGTTGCTGGGAATTGAACTCAGGATCCCTGGAAAAGCAGCCAGTGCTCTTTCTTCTTCTTCTTGTTTTGTTTTCAAGACAGGGTTTCTCTGTAGCTTTGGAGCCTGTCCTGGAAC
>LOJH01021850.1:289-13041 GCA_001685095.1 Ellobius talpinus
TTCATTACTGTAGCTCTGTAGTAGAGTTTGAAGTCAGGGATGGTGATGCCTCCAAAAGTTCCTTTATTACACAGAATTGTTTTGTCTATCCCGGGCTTTTTGTTTTTCCATATGAAGTTGAATACTGTTCATTTGATATGACCTTCTTCATCTCTTTTGACTAATTTTAGCTTGAAGTCTATTTTGCTAGATAGTAGGATAGCTACACCAGCTTGTTTCTTAGGTACATTTGATTGGAAAATGTTTTCCCAACCATTTATTCTGAGGTAATGTCAGTCTTTGTAGTCAAGGCGTGTTTCTTGTATGCAACAGAAGGATGGATTCTGTTTTCCTATCCAATCTGTTAGCCTGCATCTTTTTATAGGCCAATTGAGTTCATTGATATTAGGGGGTATTAATGAGCAGTAATTGCTAGTTCCTGTTATTTTTGTTTTTGTTGGTGGTGGTGATGGTGGCATTGGGTGTGTGTTTTTCTTCTTTGCGATTTGCTGGTGTGGGATAATCTATTGTTTGTGTTCTTGTGGATGTAGCTAACTTCCTTAGGTTGGAGAAAATTAATTATTTTTGACTGGCACATAATTATGTATTTATGAGGTGAGATGTTATGTTTTAATCCTGGTAGCAAACTCATGATCACATGTTCTGTTTATTTTGTGAGATAGACTATATAGGAACATAGGTTATTTGATATACAGCCCCTGGTCAGGCTACCTAAGGAACTGGCAAATTCCTAAAATTTAACCTTTACATGATGACAAATATATTAATAAGCATACTGTTTTAAAGTTTTTACACAGTTTAGAAAATTATGTATATTTGGATTACTCCTTAGATTCAGGGAGTAATATAAATTAAACTAGAATAAAAATATTATGAATGAATTTTTCTCTGCCTCAAGTTTGTGGCTAATGGAGGCCATAAATAGTTTTCAAGTCAAGGTAGTATCATTGTCCCCCACTGGTGTGGGAGGGCCTTCTGTCTATGTGTTATGAATAAAGAAACTGCCTTGGCCTGTTAATAAGGCAGAACTTAGGTAGGCAGGGAAAACTAAGCTGAATGCTAGGAGGAAGAAGGGTGGAGTCAGAGAGAAGCCATGTAGCTGCAGGAGACAGACACTGGGAATTTTACCCGGTAAGCCACAGCCTCATAGTGATACACAGATTAATAAAATGGGTTAAATTAATATGTAAGAGTTAGCCAATAAGAAGCTNGAATAAAGAAACTGCCTTGGCCTGTTAATAAGGCAGAACTTAGGTAGGCAGGGAAAACTAAGCTGAATGCTAGGAGGAAGAAGGGTGGAGTCAGAGAGAAGCCATGTAGCTGCAGGAGACAGACACTGGGAATTTTACCCGGTAAGCCACAGCCTCATAGTGATACACAGATTAATAAAATGGGTTAAATTAATATGTAAGAGTTAGCCAATAAGAAGCTAGAGCTAATGAGCCAAGCAGTGATTTAATTAATGCAGTTTTATGTGATTATTTTGTGTCTAAGCTAGCTGGGCAGCTGGGACAAACAAGCAGCCTCCTCTAACACCCCACTGTGCCTTTAAATCTAAAAAGTCCTCATTTCCTGTCATTTTTCATTTGTTAACTATGATAATCAAATGAGATAACCCATGTATTTTGCAGAGTATTTTATATTTGGTGAATAGCAAATTCCAGCTTTATGATATCTAATTCTTTGTTTGTTTGTTTTTCGAGACAAGATCTCTTTGTGTAGCTTTGGCTGTCTTGGAACTAGCTAGCTCAGTAGACTAGTCTGGCCTGAAACTCACAGAGATCTGCCTGCCTTTATCTCCTGAGTGCTGAGATGAAAGAGGATTAAAATTATGCAGGACAATGGCCTGGATGGGTATCTAATTCTTTAATGAATTTAAGATGGCTGGAGAGAGAAGCACTGACTGCTTTTGTAGAGGACCTGAATTCAGTATCCTGCATCCACATGTGGCTCACAAACATCTATAGTTCCAGTTCCAGGAAATCCACAGGTACTAGGCATGCATGTGGTGCACAAACATACAAGCAGACAAAGTACTCATAGATATAAAATAATTCTAACTAAAAAATACATGTTCGTTAATAGTTTAGAAGAGTATGGAAAATAAAGCTTTGTTAGAGACTTCATAGTTTTAGACATTACTGTTTTGCTTATTACTAGTATCTCATTGACTGCTTTTTTTCTTCAAATTACTTAGTCTAATTATAGTTGTGCATTAGAAATGATACACTGTGACTTGATATTATAGTAACAATAAATGCCAGTAATTTTTAAACTCCATTATTACAGCTAGAGAAAAATGCTAGGAAAAGCAATGTGATTTGCTAGATTCCCATTGTCCTTTTCTGCAAAGTACATGGAATATAATTAGACCTAGTATAACAGATTGTACAGACACAGAGTACAAAGCACAAAGTGTCAGGTGGACCAAATTATGGATATTAAATGGAATAACATTTATATTATAAACTGGGGCCGAAAATCAAGCTGTCAGTAGCAAGTGTAACATGAAGATTACAGGGCTAACATCAGTTATCATAGGAAGGATAAGTGTAACTAAGAGAATGAGTGGAGTGGGTGGAGGTAGAATAGTAGAGCTGAGGGCATTAACTCTTCAGTGACTTAAGAAAACAGAAGCAATCAGACATTATCTGCAGCAGAAGATGGACAACCAATACACTTGATATTTACTAAAATGTGCTGCAATTTTCCTTGGCTATTTTGATTGACTATTTAGGGAAAACATTCTATTGCAAAGAGCACAACACAGCACACTTTTTGAATGGTTGTTTTGTGTCAAGTGAGAAGCCATGACAATTGCTAGATGCTGGTGGCCCTCTGTCATCACTTCTTCCTGCATTGCCACAAATTCCAACACTACGAGAAGGACGCAATTGGCCGTGTACAGGAAGAAAATACCAGAAATTTTACTTATATGAGGCTTTAATTATGAAAATTCCATTTTAAAGATATATTTTGTACAACACACAATACTTTAGAACAGCAACCTACCATATGTATGTGTATATAACTTCAAAAGTTTGATGTGAAGCTAGCCTTGGAAGGGAAATGAAGCATCTTTTTCTTCCAGGATAGAATATCTAACTACAATCTGTTATATGCCAGATGATATATTTTGTCTCCAATATGTGTGGCAAGCCAGTAAAGGAGTAAACAGGAAATAACTTGTGTTCATATTTTACTGATAGGAAAATGACGCTAAGTAAGATTGACCAACCTGTCCAAAGCCAACATTCCCATGCAAGTGTGACTCTAGATGTTTTCTTCTTTCTATGCTGTGGTGGCTTCAAGCTATCAAGAGATCCATCCTAGATTGGTTTTAATTGGGGAGACATTGCAAAGCAGCCCTGCCTTCAGCCTCACAGCCATAGAATGGAATTATGGCTTGACAGTGAGGATTTAAAGGTGTGCCCAGTCACTCAGCTAACTCCACTCTGTTTCTTATTTTCTTGGCTTCATTTTCTTCTTTCTGAGTTCCCAGATTATTTTTCCTACCTTGACCTTGGATGCCAGGACAACAGTCATTATTAATATATACCTTAAGACAAAGAACTGAAACAACTCCCACAGGAGACCTTGGCACCAACATAGGTGCCCTCAGTAGATCCCAAGATAGTAGACAGAGGTCAGATTAACCAGACCCCTATAATCTTTGGCTCCATCAATGGAAACACCTAATGTTTGCCTTTGAAAACAGAGTTCAACCTTCTTGATGGGACCTGTTATTGACATCACTCTCTCCTGTCTTCAACATCACTGCCACCATCTTCCTGGATGTGCTGCTGAGCCTGGTCTGTTGGGACTCTCTGGGGCTGGGGCTTGTCCTCTAGCTAACTCCAACAACAAGATCAGTTGAAAGCATCAGTAAAGCTACTCCATCAGTCTACAGAGTTACAGGGAGAAACCAATCCTTGATGTTTCAATTCACCATGATTTGGGTTGTTAGTGCAGCAATTTCAAATTGAAACAATTGTTTCTTCAACTTGGGAGACTCTTGAACTCCCATTTCACAGAAGGTAAGGTAGACCACTAAGTGATACCAAAATAAATCACATAGAACCTATTAACGGAATTGACAAAAGGACTTGAGCAACATAATATATGAAAGCATTTAGTATAGTGTTTTACAGAGTTAATTTACATGAAACTCAACACACACCATCTCCTAGGTCCACCATTTCCTTGCCCAATATAAACTAATTCTCGCTTTCCCTTCTTGTGCTGTCTAAATCTAACCTTTCTACATTGCTTCATTTCCAAGGCCTATTTTTCATATAACTTTGTAGCCGATATATTGGTTTTCTTATTCTCCTGTTTGGTTTTACTCTTCCTTCAAACATTTGTGTTTAGTCGATATGAACAGTCTTGAACAGAAACAAAAATAAGAAACCCATGAAAGTTCCCATCTCTTCACCTTCATCCTATTGTTATACCTCAGCTCTAACATCCTCAAAGGCTAAGGAATATGAGTGGAGGTGCTCATGTATTTAAATGCCATCAAATACTTAAATGTGTAAATTTTTATTATTATAAAAATAATAATCAATTAAATAAGTTTATTTGCTATCCCATAGCTTGTTAATGTATGTTTATTGAAAACCTGGAGGAACAGGATTCAGGCATAGAATCTTTGCAATCCTTGGTTGTGAGAGAGAATTTGACAGTATGAGAAGAGCCCACAGCAGGGCTCTAGCTGTAACCCATTTGTCCACTTCTAATGAGAAAGAATTTGACAGTATGAGAAGAGCCCATAGCAGGGCTCTAGCTGTAACCCATTTGTCCACTTCTAAGGAGCATTTCCTAATGTATGACACGCTCTTTCCACATCAGAATTGCTTTTTCAGTGGTCTGTAATAACTACTTTACTGACCTTATTCAATGGTACATCTCTGTTGTGCTTTAAAAACTCTCTTCCTAGACTTTGTATCTCCACACTGACCACAGACTCCTCCCTTCTTTTCTTACCACTCTTCTAGGCTCACTCTTCTCTTTCATGTGTCCTAACGAGTGTGCTTTCTCAAAGCCCAGGCTCTGGTTCTTTGGTGTGATCTAAGCATTTGCCTTGGCCAAGAAGGTGTTTAGAGTAGGCAATTGAGGAATGTAAGAGAACAGGAGCAGAGAGAGGGTAATCTGCTGATTCCAGGGGCCGGAAGCCATTTAGGAAAACTGCCTGGGAGAGAAAGACCCTCTGCTAGTTGTCTCTCTGTGTGTTTCCTTACCCCTAACAAAAGCCTTTCTTCAAAGAATGACTCTGTCTGCGTGTTTGAGATTCCCCACAGTGCTATACCTGTCTCCCTGTAGATTTCACCTGCCTTTTAACTCTTTAATTGGCAGAGGAGACAGACCTGATCAAGACCTCTAGATGGTAACATTTGTTGGATCTCTTTTCAAAAATCCCCTCTGAGGACTCATCAAAATGCTGCCTTACTCACTTTTTATGCTCCAAGGTTACACACAGTCATAAAATGACTGCTTTGTGATTTGGATCTTTACTACTGATTAAGTTTTATCCTGACCCCTTAGATTGTCCCTGAGACACTCTGACGGCTGCCCTTCTCTCATTGACCCCTATATTATCTGGAACAAGTTAGAGCAGTTGGTACCCCCAGACCCCAGCATCACTTAGGGAGATCTCCTCTGAGAAGTGAGGGGAGGTGATGAAGGATTAGGAGTTAGACAGATCCTTGATAGACAAACACATGGGAAGAGGGACCATGACTAGGTTATAAAAATGCTGGCACTCTTCTCTCCAAGATGGTCAGCAACCTTGTGGCCAACATGGTTGGCTTCTTCTTCACCTTCCTTACCTGAGACAAAAGCCTGCCAGCTACAAACAAAAACTTGGAGGACTTTTTCCCCTTTCCTACCAGCAGGACTCTGTTGCTGGTAGACCAGGCCTAAGAATTCAAGGTCAGATCAGAACATATTTACACAACAGATGTGGGCCAATCAACTATTCTGTCTTTGCTCAAATTGACCAACCCTAAGTTAGGGGAGGAAGACACTTTAAAAACCTAGAAACCTGAGCACTCCAGGAAAGAATGGATTTTTTTAGGCTCTCAAATTCCCCACTCTACTTTGCAGAGGTATTTCTCTGTGGGTATGTGTGTGCGTGCGTGCGTGCATGCGTATGTGTGTGTGTGTGTATTTCCTCACTACAATAAAAACCTGTTTTCACCAGGAAAAACAATGCCATGTGAATAGAGCTCTAATATCTGAAAAGCAGAAAGCCCAAGTTATGTGAAAAGGAATTAATGGAAAACTTAATGCTCAAAGGAAACCATACCAAAGTTTATGCAAGCGCAAGTCATGAAGAAGCCCAGGTTCCATCCCCAGCAAGCAGAAGAACTTGGCAGCTTTGGCTGTGTGGTTTTGAATTTAGAGTCCAGAAGTATACAGGAAAGGGGGTTATGAAATCTTCAACAGAGGTTTAGAAAGCTGCTGAGGTCAGGCATTTGGCAAGGCAGTCCCTCCATGAAGGCCCTGAGAGGCCATTGCATAAAGCTGTCAAGGTGAAGCCTGGGGTGCCTTAGTGAACCCAAAATGTTGGAGGTGCCAGGTATCCTAGAGACAGGGTGTGGAACCAGCCCAAGAGAGATAAGTGTGCTGCAGTAAAGCCTGAAGGAGTGGGAGAGCTGAGGAGTACTTTGACGCTGGACATGGAGATGCAGAGTTTGGAACTTGCCCTGCTATATTTTGGTCTTTCTACAGTCCAGTATTTCCTCACGGTGCTTTCATCCCTTTTGGAATGGTAATGTATATTCTGTGACATTGTATATTGCAAGTATGTGATCTGTCTATTGATTTTGATTTTTATAGGGATTGCAGTTAAAAGATTGCCTTGAGTCTCAGAAGAGACTTTGGATATTCAGTTTTGAAGGGCTATGGGGACTTGTGAGGCGGGACGAAATGCGTTTTGATGTGTTATGATATGACCACAGGCCTTGGGGGACGTGGAGTGGAAAGAGGTGGTTTGAAGGAGAAAGGTCCCATCAGCTCACGTGTTTTCATGCTTAGTCCCCAGTTGGCGAACTGATTTTGGAAAGTAGAAGAGGTGAAAGAGGTGACCTTGTTGGAGATGTGCCCCTGAAAGGGCTTTGAGGTTTCAAAAGCCCATGCCAGGTCCTGTGTGTGTCTGTTTGCTTGCAGATTGGTATATAAGACTCTCAGCTGCCACTCCAGCGCCATGCCTGTCTGCTTTCCAGCATGGCAATCATGGATTAACCCTTGAAAACAGTAAGCAAGGCCCCAATTAAATGATTTCTTTTATGAGAAAAGAAAAACACAAGTATAGGAGACTCCGTCCAGAAAGGTGTTAAGGTTGAAGGAAACGAGGCACAGAGAGGAGTGGAGGCTGAAAGAGATGAGAGACATGCCGAACAATGGCACTGCTAAAATCTGGGGGAAAGTTCTGAGAGCAAATCAGGCTGAAAATAAATGAATAGAGGCATTCAGAAAAATCTAAGTTACCAGAAACAGATTGCTAACTGGTGAGACACCACAGTGAGAAGAGTAAAGATGGCCACGGGAGAGTCCAGAGAAAACATCCCCGAGGGGACATTCTGTGGGGATGGGAATTTAGCCTTCTGAGGAAAGTGGAGCATAAATCAACCTCTTTTCATTTTGTGCCTGCGTTCATGATAGCTGCCTCACAGATTTACTCATGATTGATCTAATTTTAATCTAATTTACACGTGCCCTCAGAATAATTTTCCTTCTGCAGACGCACATTCTCTTAAAAACCCATTAAGTCCTTGATGTAGAAAAATGAAATCCTTTGGTTGACCTCCAGCTCCCTTCATTATCAAGTTTAACCCCACATTCATAGCTCCGTCTAAATCCAAATAATCCCCACTTCATTAGTCACTGGTTCTCCCTCCAAAAGTTTTCTCCTTCCATTTAAATAATAACATTTTCTATTGAAAATGGACTAAAATTATTGAGATTTTCCCTTAAAGAGCCACGTGCCTATGTCTTTTATGCATTTGACTTGTGAGCCACTTCACACCTGCCTCTCCTTTAAATTCTATACCCATCCCTTATAGTACGCTCACAGAATAGAGCAGAATCAAAGTGTTGGAAGCGAGTGTTTGCTGAGGGAAAGTATTGAATTTAAGGCAGTAAAATAATAACTATTAATTCTCTGCTCCCTTTCCAGTGACCTTTAAAAAACACCCTGCACTGGAAATCAAATCCAAGACCGCCTTGTGCTGACTAGGCAAGTGCTCTACCCCTGAGGGACACACCCAGTGTCCAGAAGATTGGTCTTGTACATGCACACGGCATTAGCATCTGCACAGACAGCATTTTCCCCCTTTAACTTAAAATGAAGAAGCTTTGCTTTGTTAGCAGGGGAAGTGGCTGCAGCCCAGGGTTTCACCTTTGCTTCAGCTTTTATTCTCCCTGATCATGTTGGCTTCCACCTTCCCCTTCAAGCCTTTTGCCTCAGTAATTTAGCAAGCACATCTACAGCTGCAAGCCTTTTCCACAGAAATTTAATCATAAGGAATGACAGCAACAAAAATATCATTAACAGAGGTCTGGTTAATGACCTGCCTTCTCTGTGGACTGCCTTCTCTGTGGACTACCTTCTCCATGGACTGCCTTCTCTGTGGCCTGGACTCACTCCTTTTCTGGCAGAATCTCGCAAGACTCCTTACTTTCTTTCTGTAGGAGGAAGTGTCATCTTCTGTCCATCCCTGGAGTGCGGTTCTCCTCAACACTTAGTTCTCTGACTCTGCTGCTCACAATGTCAGGGCCCTTTCTCTTTCTCACGTCTCTTACAGGATGAAGTGACGCTTCTTTCCAGCCTTCAGTTATGATACACTCTCTAGGTACTCATGACAATTGTGCCGTAGCTGTAGCCTCTACACCACGGAAGCTGCTCACTCAAGAGGTGGCTCTTTTTGTCCTCTCTTGACAGGAGGGATTTATAATAACGATACCCACATAACTAGACCAGACTTTGGAGTAATCAGTGACTATGAGAACAGATCTTAAAGAAATTGATACTGGTAATAAAAGGACTGTGATAATGAAAATGCTAGTACCATAATAAATTTGTTGAAGGAGAAATGCATTTAATATAGTAACTATAGAATTGATATTGGGCTACTGATGGAGTTATGTAAATTAGTTCAGTAATATGCTGAGTGTTTCAAAAACAGTCTATAATTTAGTGTTGATATCTGAGAAAGGTTTTTCAGAAAACTTTTCTTCTCCACTGCTTTCTTCAAGTACAAAAATGACAAACTTTCCATAGAACAAAGTTATGTGGAGAATAGGCTAACAATTAGTGAATAGTGCTTTTTATTTATTTTGATTGATATGCACTTTAATTTAATAGAAAAGGCTAAATAATTCCCTCCGCACTGCTAAAGACTTTCCTTCCAGTACATTGATTGCTCACTGTATGTGCCAGTAAAGAATGTAACAGTCAACCTGCAAAAATATTTGGATAATACAATGTGCCTGTCAAAGTTCTTAGTTTATAAGGAAGTGCTTACTGAATGTTAGTTTTATTAATTCTTGCTTAGATGAGAGGCAACTTGGTAGGAATCTAAATTACATGTGGGAAAGTGTGGTGGAGATGTTAACTGATACTTTCCTCCGGATAATTCCTTCTATCCGACTCTTTTTTCTCTATTCAGCCTGTGAGTTGTTCGTTGCTTTAAAAAATAAACCTGATGCGGTAGGAAGATCTAGATGTGGATGTAGGATACATCATACATATCATGAAGGTGACAACAAGTCTTTCTGGGAGCCCGTCCCCAATGGGAAAAGACTTGCTCAATTAGGAGAGCCTAGTGAGGTGGAGCAGTGGCAGAGAGATGTTTCCAGTATGATAACCTGATATTGAGGTGAAACAGACATTTAATTATTAAAACTTAAGAAAGTCGTATGTGTTGTAGATGAGTTTGTAAAGTAGAATTCATGATAGACATCCTAATTATTTAGTCTGTTGTACCCTATAAGTCTGGCAGCTTTGCTAATGGCGAGTTTAACCTGTGACTCATACTCTAGGAATAGAGCAAGAGAGCTTCTAAGTGGAGACATTGATGATTCACTTGAAAAGGCGAAACTTTGCAGTTGATAATGTACAGTTTCAGTTTTAAAGAAAAAAATGGAAACCCCTAAGCTCGCTGTCTGTGTCATCAATGAGAAGTGACAGAGGTATGATCAGAAGGGAGTTAGAGAGTGTGGTCATACTCCTAGTACCTGTGTTGGAGTACTCTGCATTTAGGGTCACAGTCCACCATGTCTGGACAGCTCTCCGAGCTTGGCCCAAATAGAGGACTCCATTTTTTCAGCAGGGCTTCCTGCTCTTTGCCTGACCTTATTTGGAAGCTGTCTCTGAGCCTGGATGCCTGACTTTTCTTTTACATTATTAATTTTTGTTATATATACAGTATTCTTCCTACATGTATGCCTGTATATTAGGAGAAGGTGCCAGATCTCATCATAGGAGGTTGCTCAGGACCTCTGGAAGAGCAGACAGTGCTCTTAACTGCTGAGCCAAATCTTCAGTCCTGCCTGACTTTTCTTAAATGTGATCTTTAACACAGTTTCCTGCAATTGCTTTCCCCTCCCTGCCCGTACGATAATTAGGTGTTGTGTTCCAGCAATATGGTAAGACCATGCTGCCAAATGCAAATTAGGTGATGCCCCAGCTTCTGTCCCCATCCTATATATTCCCCTCACTTTGGAATAAAGCTGAGCTATAACACTGAAGCAGTCACCCAGAAGACTATTTCCACCATACACACAGGCAGTACAAAGCTCTACACGTTGCCTATGCTCCCTTTGTCCTTGTAGCCAGGTGACCAATGGACTACGAGGAAAAGGGAGACCCTCACATATCTGTAAGATCCATGATCCTGAACGAAATCATTACTTCTAATATTCTTTTCCCCAAGTCATCTTCCCTTCTCAGTTTTCTACTAGTTAGGCAATTGCCACATACTCAAGTTTAAAATCTTCATTAAAACTTTTTATTTTTTTTTATCATTGACAGGGTCTTACTTTGACAGGTTCTCCTGGCTGGCCTGGAACTGTGTACCTGAAGTGACACTGAACCTGAGGCAGACTTAGCCCCCGAGTGCTGGGGTGGCAGACATGAGCCACCAGGTCCAACCTGGATAAAATTTTATTTATTCAATATCAACATTCCCATAGCCAAGAAAAACATTATTTTCTCTGAATTGTACAGTTGTGCACAGAAAGTGGAGGGAGTCCTTCTGAGAACTAAATGAAATCATGGCTGTATGAGAGCTTGGTATGGGCTAGGCATTCAGTAATATAGACGGATCTTATTTTTCCAAATCATGTTATTTCCCACGGTATTCTGCACTTACCAAAGTTGTGTGTCCTCCATCTCCACACCCCATCCACTCTTACACTTAAGTCTGGAATGCTTTCCCTTTCTTTTCCTGAAGTGCAAACACTAGTCACCCTTGCAGGACATGTCTGTCCTCTTTCAACATCAGAGCTGGGGGCCCCTTCTATATTATGCTCTTAATACATTGTTGTGAAGCAACTAAATACATTTATTGTCCTCCCTCCTAGGCTTGATTGACTTAATTATCCTTCCCAGGCACTGCCCCAGATTTACGCTGTATGTCACTCATGGCAGCACCCAACCATATACTGAGTACAATATTATATTTCTTATTTTCCTTCCTGCTTTTGCTATTGGCCTTTTCATCCACATTGCTCCAACACAAGATTGTCATAATTTTGGGAATGGACTTACTAAGTTTAGGGCACTTTTAAGTTTAAATGTATCCATGTATGTCTGATTGATTTCTTCTCTTTTCTTTTTGTGGATGAAGCTTTATACCAAGAAAGGTCAGCTTTGTACATCTATTTACATGTACTCTTACATAGGCCCTTTCCAGAACCTTCCCTAAAGCCTCCTTTAACACTGGTCCTTTGGATGAGGATGGTCTCTGAAAGCAAATTCTAGGCAAGATAAGGATGTTGACATCTGTGAGGCCATGTTCACAGTCTCAGTCTCTGTGACTGTCTTCTGAGGGGGGGATGCACTTGGGAAGCAGGGGACAAGATAAGTCCAATTCACCTACAGAATGAAACTCTGGTAGGAGAGCTAGAGTTGATGTCAGCTCTGCTCCTCCTCAGGAATCCTGGTGATGTGGCAAGAGATGTGGGAGGGGTGGATCTCATGGGATTTAGGTCCACACTCCCCTGACTCCTAGGTCCCCCTAGAACACTGTAGTATTGACATGGTCTTCATGCCCATGGCCTCCACTTGACCCTTGCCCTCATCTTGGTACACTTTTCTCATAACTTCATTCTCAAAGGCCCCCAAGGTCTTGACTGGGACATCCTGCTCCTCTTCCTCCTCCTCCGGGTCCCTGCAGCACTTGCTGCAGTGGCAGCACTTGCAGCCACACACCATGCAGTGTACACAACAGAAAACGTGACAGTGGCAGCAATGTCTTTGGAAGCAAGTTGGCCAGGGAGATGATGTTGTCCCAGGGTTTCAGAGAATGCATGCAAAAGGACAGGAAATTCCAGTCCCAGAGCTTCAGAGGCAGGACGCGAGGGCAGTGGCACTGTAGCATCCAGATGTACAGGATCAGGAGCACCAGCAGAATGATGGGCACATCCACACCCACCAACACTGGCTAGCCTGCCAGAGACAGGCCAAATACTGTTATTGGAGTTAGGAAGAAGAAAGAAGAAGAAGGAGGAGGAGGAGGAGAAGGAGG
>LOJH01021851.1:0-20128 GCA_001685095.1 Ellobius talpinus
ATTTAAGTCTCCTCTATCTTCCCTTACACTTCTTGAAAGAAAGTGGGTTATGCAGGCAGAGTTTTTCTGTGTCCCAGCAGTTGTTTCCAAATAACCACAAGAGACTTAATATTAATTATAAATGCTCTGCCAATAGCTTAGGCTTGTCTCCAGCCAACTCTTACAACTTAAATAAACCCATTTCTGTTCATCTTGTGCTGCCCCAAGGTTTGTTCACCTCATCTATGAACTTCCATGTTGCTTTTTCCAAGCATCTGGCTCAAGACTCTCCATACTATGCCCTTCTTCCCAGCATTCTCTCTGCCCCCAAAATCCTGCCTTGCTATTGGCTGGCCGATCAGCTTTTTATTAACAATGAGAGCAGCACATTTTCACAGTGTACAGAGGATTATTCCACAGCAGGGTTGGCTTCTAGAGCGGGTAGAGTGTTGTGAAAGATAATTTGCTGTCATTTCCATCTACTCAGAAACTACAGCATGCAGTCAGAGGTCTTTTTCTTGGGATGCTGTCCACTTCATTCTTCTTTTTAAGCTCTGTCAACATGCATTTCTGATTATATGTGTAATCTTAATTAGTTTTAAAGGCTCTTTCCATATAAAATTTCTATAAGCTTCCAAACTGAAGAGCCTCACTTTAGAACTTTGGAATCAGTCTATTTTGACCACTTCCCCCAACAAAAAGATAGTTGGCACATGTCTGCTTTCTATGTAAACATCTCTGGTTGCCAAGGAAAAGAATGAATTTAACATAAAGAAGCTACTACTGATTGTGACACATTAGTAGAATTAATTTCAAAAGAATATCTTAACTTTTTCTATATTCTTAAGAATTTTCAAAGTTATTGATTGGTGTCCCTTGAGGATTTTCAGCCTAATGAATTGAATGTTGTCTGTGACCTAGAAATCAGTTGTATGGCCCTGGTGTTACGAGGACAGGTAGGGTCCTAATGGCACACAGAACACTGGTTTTTGGAAGTAAGCACTGCTTTTGGAACGGCATAAATTGCAGTGTGGCACACAGCACTTCACTTTGAAGCAGTTTGTCACCAAAGCTGTAAGAGAGGAAGAAATGTGTAAGCAGTATGTGTTGGCAGATGCACAAAGAAGCCAAAGACCTGGCTCCGGTCACCTGTCCAGCCAACCCAAGGATCTTATTCCCACCCAGGAAACAACTACCTTGTCATCACAAAGTGACAGCACATACTTTTACTTTATAAGTGCTCACATCAGGCCAGTCAATACTTTTTATGGGATTTTTGGTCACTTCAACTGTTGAGATGAGGACTTTTTGGTGCCAAAGCTGTGATCTGTAGAACACAGGAAGTATGCATGGTTGTATTTGCCACCACAGAGGGGGGAGAAAGTACAGAGAGCAGTGGATGAGGTCCAGTTGTAGTGGCATGCATCTACAGTCCTCCCTGTTCCCGGGATTGAGACAAAAGGCTCACTTGAGGCCAACCTGGGTAACACAGTGAGACCTCTCCCCATGAAGAAAAACAATTGAGAGAATCCCTGGTGGCATTCTGGGCCCTTCTTGCAGTTGGCACTCTGAAGCTTGCCACCCCCATACTTAGTTTATAGTAGACCCAGTCTGTCCTAAAAATTCCTTCTTTAATTTAGGTTACATTTCTGTCCCTGGCAGTTAAATCCTAGTACACCACAGATATAACAACTAATTGCATATATTTGGAGAAATAAAGAAGTTGAGGCAGAAACTCAACTGGCCGAACGAAGGGTGTGCGCAGGTGCAGTGTGAGGTCACACCTGAGGACCTTCTGAGTGCAACTTTCCTGTTTGTATTTGCAGTGCAGTTAAAGACTTAAGGATTTGGATTTCTTTTAAAATAAAATAAATCACAAGTATTGGTTTAAAAGGATTTAAAAATTCATAATTCTGAGGTTAACCCTGAATTTAACATAACTTACATGGGAAGATTTAAGTATAGGAGAGGTCAAAATCTACATATACTACCAAAATGAGGAGTTGTCAGAAAGATGTTTAGAATGTTTTGTTTCAGCAACTAAAATGTTTTATGGCAAGCTTCTTTTGTTAAATGTACAACTATGTTGCGTTGCTACCAGAAAGGTGTGAGCTTAGCAGTCTGGCTCATTCATATGATTGGCAAATTCCAGAACTTGGCAACTGCTTGCACTCTCACAATGTAGTTAAATTATACCACCTCTTCAGAGCATTCTGGTCTGCCGGTGAATGTGTATGTGCTAAATGAATATGGATATTCTTACTTCAGAGAGACCAGAATTGATGGAAAATGAGCAGGGCATACTGATGAAGGAATGGAGAATCTCTGCTTGCTTTCACATTCTTTACTTGTCTTTATAAAACATGTTGAATACACTGGAGATCAGTAGTTTCAGTCATATCATGATCCCTGTGTCCAGTGAATTTATATTTCTATGGAAAAGATAGTTAAGAACGTTTACTGATCTCTTGCCAATGATCCTCTTTTTTTCTTTTTCTTTTTCTTCTCTTTTTCTGTGGTTAGAAGTCTGAGGAATATTTACCGAGTTAAAATGCTATAACGTGCATGGGTACAGGCCTAAGATTTGCTCAAATTCACTTAATTTTGTATGTTTAGATTTTTAGAATTAGATGAACAGTATGTCCTAAAATTCACCCTCAACTTATCAGAGACAGCAGCTGCTGCATTCCCATTGACCCTAGTCCATCTTTATATTAGTTGTGAGGGATGTTCCTTACCTGCTTGTATGCTCAGCAAGCATCCTTAGGCTTCCTCACCATTGGACCTCAGAGCAAACCTTTTTATTAGGATTCTTGAAAAGTTTGAGTAGGCAGTCAGGAAAGACCCGTTAGTTTGCTGTCCGTTTCATACTCAGTGGCCAAAAGAGAAAAATATGTTTTGGTTAAGGCTTTTCTCCACCTGAAGATCATTCAAAACCCACTTTGGGCAAAACAGGACAATACTGGAAATGTCCCTGAAGTTTGTTATGATCTTTGAAATTATGTCAGTAACTATCATTTTTATTGTTAAAAGCAGGAACTGGATTTCACTGTTAGGCTCTGACTCAGTGAAGTTGGAGACTTCCTTTTGAGTAGACATTTAGAAAATAGAGTTTAAAGTTTACAAGACTTCTTAACAGTTTTCAGATGAGACTCTGGGTTACTAAATGTGTATCTTGTTACCAAATCGGCAAAACAGGCATGTGTGTGCCTTCCCCTTCTGGTTATCTCTAATTATACATTGTTAATGCCTGCCACTTGTAAATTCTAATCTTACCTTGGCCATTGATTTGGTTTTACAAGTCCCTTACTATATATAATTTGTAATCTTAGTGTCTGCTGCCCTAGCATTTTTTTTAATAAAAAAGATAGGATATAAATCTTTCCAGTAAAGATCCAAATAAATGCACTAATTTCTATGTATGAACAATTGTAGAAATTTTCTGGACACAGAAAGTAGAAGCTAGGAAAGGAAAAACTGCTCAACTAACTTTTTTACTCTGTATTCTCCAACCTCAATAATTACAGGCATGTGGATTCTGGCCCAGTGGGGTAGAGAGGTCTTGTGAGTCAGGGCAGCATGGATAGTACAAGCTCAGGATCCTTGCCATTAATCCAGAAAAGAATTTCAAAACAAGCCAGTATGAAGCAGAGTTATTTTATATTAAAATAAAATTTAAAGGACTGGGAGATGATGTAGCCTGCAAAGTGCTAGCCAGGTAATAATGAGGTCCTATATTCGGATCTCCGGCACCTGTGTAGAAGCCCAGCACAACAGCACATATTTGCAATCCAGAGTTGTGGGAGAGAAGCATGCAATTTTCTGGAGCTTACTGACAAACCAGCTTCGCTGAATTGATGCACTCCAAATTCCAGGAGAAGAACTTGTCCTCAAAGAAAATTTATACATGTTGAGGAGTTGCTGAGTTGGCTTGGTGGTTCATCCTAGAGACCCAGGGTCAATTCTCAGCTTCCATATGGTGGCTCACAACCATCTGTTAACTCCAGTTCCAAAGAATCTGATGCCCTCTTCTGGCCTTTTTGAGTATTGCATGCATGTGGTACACAGCCATACATGCAGGCAAAACAACCTTTCACATAAAATAAAATACAACTTTAAAAACTTAATGTTGAATTGTAGACAGATTTTTCTTTGGCCTGCCAGCTCATAAAAAATGACATGGAGACCCATTAATTATTAAAGTTTATCCAATAGCTTATGCTTGTCCCACTAACTCTTATGAACTTAACCCATTTGTATTAATCTACATTTTGTCTCATGACTTTTTACCTCTCTTCCATCTTGCTCCTCTTGTCTCTTCTCCATGTTCTCTGGTGTCTCTCCCTGCACCTAGATTCTTCTCCCCTCCTTCTCTCTGCCCAGAAGTCTTGCTTAACCTCTTCCTACCTATTAGCCATTCAGCTCTTTTCTTTTAACCAATCAGAAGGCACCTTGGCAAAGACACATCTTCACAGTGTACAGAAAGGTTATTATGCAACACTGAATAGCAATAGAAAAGGACACCTGGTGTCAACCTCAGCCTCCATGGGCACATGCTTGTGCACACACCCACTTGAACACATACATAACATCATTCACTCATACACAAAAAGAAGTTCCAACACAGATTTTAAGCACAGGGGTTAAGAGAAAGAGAGGTACTCTGAAAGAAAATAAGACACACCCCAGAGCATAGGTGTTAGTTTCTCTAAGATGAGTGTCAACTCACTGTCTTTAAAATAATCATATATTGGATTTTGACTGATTTTTGTTGATTGGTTTTGAAATTGATATTTTCAAAGGGTTGCTGAGGAAATAAATGAGATCACAAAGTGGTCCCTGTGATGTACCTGACAGGATTACAGGTGACAAAACAAAAATCATGTCATGAGGAAGGAAACACGGGGTTCTTCACTGTAAGCCAAATTCACAGTCTTGTTGGAGATTCCCAAGAATGTCTGGGAGAAGAGTAAGGCCACACTTGAAGATCATGTAGGCTGTAAGTATGGTTCACTGATATCTTAAATGAAATGACTAGTCTTATACATGTCAGACAGTGGGTGCTGTGTTGTAAGCCAAGACTGCTTTTTGGTTTCCTGGCCACCCAGACCCGAATAATCACACAGAAACTATATTAATTGCAACACTGTTTGGTGGATGGCTTAGGTATATTTCTAGCTAGTTCTTACATCTTAAATTAACCCATCTCTCTTAATCTGTGTATTACCATGAGTCTATGGCCTACCATTAAGGTTCTGACATCTGTCTCTTTCAGGAACTACATGGCGTCTCCTTTACTCTGCCTACTCTCTATATGTATCTCTCTTTGGATTTCCCACCTAGCTTTACTCTGCTAAGCCATTGGCCAAAACAACTTTATTCATCAACCAGTAAAAGTCATACATATACAGAAGTGCATCTCACATCCGTCTTGAGTGAGTGTAATGAGTGATGTCTAGTCAGTTGCTGATCATCAGACCAGCACACAGGAAAGAGAATGACTGGCAATAAAGATGAAAACATAGCACACATTAAAACTACCTCAACAGCAGCCACTTCCATCCATGGTTCCAGAATACTGGCATAGAGGATCAGACCCTCCAGATTTATAAGGGAGTCCTGGAGCTACATAAAGAGTACCTGTCTCAGAAACAACAAAAACTCTGGTGCCTGCTTTAGGACTCTCCCAGCAAGCAAGGTCTCATAAATGACACAGCATCATAGGGTGTTCATTGTGCCCAGGATGTTGGTGCTCTTTTACTCTAGGTAATGAATTATCTTGAGGACAACTAAAAAGGCAAAAGCTAGCTCATGTGTATCTTCAGAGATAATAAACAGCAGGAGGTGTAATGTTCTAACCTAGTGTGTCTTGGAAGTAAAACAGAGCTGAGCCTGCAAGGCCTTCACAGAACTTGTAGGGAATAGCCATTTAGCACAGGTAACTCTAAATCTTGGCAATTGTGGTAGTGGAAACAGTTCAAGCAGCAGGCAATTAGTTAGAATCTGAAACCAGAGTTATTTGTGGGTCATGAAACACCTGCTGCTGAGGCACCAGTACTACACTGAAGGAAGACTAGAGAGAGGCCCTGTGCACACCTTGCATTAACATGAGCTTTGGGTTTTGCTGATGTGTTCCCTGGATCCTGCTGCCTTGTAGACAGTCAGATTCTTTGAGACCAGAGAACGGGGCTCCTGCCGGCTGGTCCATCTTAGCGTTGCACTAGAGTGGTTCCTGCCGTGTTCATTTCCATGATCGTTTTCTTTTCAAAACCAAAAATACCCCTCTTTTATCTTGTTATGATGGTTCCATTGAAGGTAGAAACACTTGAAATTCCATAGGAACAAATAATATTCCGGCTCTTTGCAGCCCAGAATTTCTGCAGGATACTTGATCTGTGTGTAAGTTTTCTTTTGTGTTTTCTTTTGTCTTGAGCCCAGGCTGGCCTAGGACTCACTGTGTGTGTAGACCAGGCTAGCCTCAGACTAAGTCTTTCTGCATCAACCTTCTCAAGCCCAGATCATGTGTAAATTTGAGAAAAAAAAAAGCCATTGCAGGCATTTCCTTGTGAAAAATAATGAAAGGTTTTGCTCCAAAAGCAAAGTTATTTAACCATGTTCCAAAGTAGCTGTTAATCAGCAAAGTTAAACCACCAAATGTTTTTCCCATCTCTGTCATTGGGTGTGAATGTGTGTTATAGACATTTTTGCTTTATTTTGAATGGAGTGCTATGCATGGCATTCTAAAAGTATATGACTTTAAGCCCAGATGTAGTAACTGTAGTGAAGATTGTTTGCAAGGGAATTCAGCATAAGACCATAGTTAGGTATTATTACTCTAAACTTCAGTTCTTGCCTCACCACTTAGAGTTTTTCAGTGAAGAAACATTTTAAAGGATAAGTGCTGTGAGCGACCCTTAATTAATTAGTTCCCTCTGCAAGGCAGCATGGCTCCCTGAGCTGCTGGCGGCAGTGCCGGGCTTGCCTCCCTGTGTCTGTGAAAGCCCCACTTCAACTGCCCCTACTCCCGCCGGGCCTGCTGCGCTGCCCAAGACCCACCTTTCAAGCTGGCCTTTCAGCATCAGTTCAGCAGTTCAATGGCCCTCCCTCCCTCCCAGCACAGGAGCATAATCTCCCAGGTAGCCTCCTTGAAGCACCTCCAGAGCATGCTGTTGAGGAACAGCAAGACACCACTCTCACTGGGTTCCTAATCCCTCCAGCACACAGGGGAAGGAGGTCTCAGGACTGTGAAAAGTGAAAAGAAAAGAGAAGGGGGGCGGGCGAGCCAGGACAGCACAATGTCCACGCCGGGGCTCCAGCGGCAGTGCCACAATCGGAGCCAGCTGCAGCCCAATTAAGCTCAACAGGTCACAGGTGTTCCAGACAGAAGATGCTTTTAACAAAACCACTTTCTGAGAATACAAGAATTTTTAAGCACCATGGCCTGTTTCTTTTGGTGGATTTTTTTTAAAAGCTATTTACTACACTTGAAATACAAAGAAGCTGAGATTAGGCCTCGCTAGACGGTGTGCTTTCTTCCTGCCAAACAGCGGGAGTAGCACAGACAGCTTCTGGGCCATTGTGAGCTTATTGTGCAGCTGCAGGGGAAGGAAGGGGTCTGTCTTCAGTGCAGTCGGAAGCCTGAGGGGGCAGCTCAACAGCTCCAGCACGGAGCAGCAGTATGTCTTTACCTTTGCACTCTGAAGTCATTATCGCGCCTGTATGCTGGAAGTTGAACTGCCATGTATGTTCTGCATGTCCTGAGGAGTGCTGTTAAGAAGGGCATGAGTTCAGCTATCAAGAAATACTTTTCCAACGGAGAAGGGTGGTGGTTGAGATGTAACTCAAGTGATACAGTGCTTGCCCAGCATGAAGGAGGCCCAGGGTTTGGCCTCCAGCACAACAGGGCATGATGGCGTTTGCCTGTGATCCCAGCACTG
This sequence comes from Ellobius talpinus, assembly GCA_001685095.1. NCBI lineage: Eukaryota > Metazoa > Chordata > Mammalia > Rodentia > Cricetidae > Ellobius > Ellobius talpinus. The sequence goes on from LOJH01021851.1 coordinate 7,917, forward strand.
AGGAAGTGGAGGCAAGAGAATCAACATTATCCTCAGCTCCTGCAAGTTCAGAGCCAGCTATTTTTGATACATAAGACCCTGGTGGGTGGAGATTTGTTTTGATATACTAAAAATGTGTAGCTTGGTGATAGAGCACATGAAACACAGGCACTTCATTCGCCATCAAAAATTTAAAAAAGGAACTGGAGAGATGGCCCAGTGGTTAGCAGCACTTGTTTGGTTTCCGCAGAGATAATAGAACTCCAGTTCCAGGGGATTCAACTCCCCTTTCTGACCTCTCAGGCACCAGGCTCACGCAGTACATATACATACATTCAGGCAAAACACTCTTAGGCATAAAATAAACCTAAAAAAAAAAGTAGCCGGGCATGGTAGCACACGCCTTTAATTAATCCTAGCACTAGAGAGGCGAGGCATTCGGATCTCTGTGAGTTCTAGGACAGCCAGGGTGTAATGGGGGGTTCCCATCTAAAGTCACTTTGTTTTCTGCCTATTGAGCCTGGTTCTATTATCTCCAGATTACCTCTATTCTCTGTCCAGTCTAAGTTCTGCAGGGTGGCTCACTTATTGTGTTACTTGGTGTTTAAGGCATGAAGCAGATTCCCCACCCCCACCCCACCCTGCCACATCCCCATACATTCAACCTACTTGTGTGCATATTTCCCTGATTGTCTTGTGTTTCCCTTTGCTTGACTGGTAGCAGAAAGCAGGTTCACCCAGGCCACGCCTGGAAATGGAAGCAACTGCTTAAGTTACTGTTTCTGATGCACCAGAAAAAAAGCCAGTTCCACTGTGAAGCTGAAACAAACAATAAAAGAGAGGGCTCTAGCACATGGGATAAAGGCCAGGAAACTGCCAAGTATGGTCAAGTTGTTTCTATTGACTACTTTTTACTAGACAGTGGTGACCTTGACTTATTTATCACGTTTTAAAAAAAACCTTTACTGTCTGCTCAGAAGCTGTGTTGGTTTTAGTTTTTGCTGTTGTCCTTCTAATTTACCATGCCAAGACCCCTGTTCAAACCCTACTGCTCTGGTAGATTGGGGAAAGAACCAGAGTTTATATATAGATTTATTTTTTTATTTTTTTCTCCCACAGTGAAGTACAACATTATTTATTCTTTATGGCATTCAGAATTCCACACAATTGCCTCTTTTGCCCTTTTGCATCTAAAAGTGAAGTGATTAGATTTCCCAAGGCTCACTGGTCAACCACCTTCTCATCTTGGGGCACTGCTTTGCCATGCAGCCTGCTGCAGCTCTATTACTGTGTGTTGCTAAGGGTACTGCTGCTGCAGAGCGCACACAGAAAATGAAATTTGTACTCGCTTGAGCCTCTGTCTCCACTGCTGACTACTTTCCTCTGTTAGGTGAACCTGGTAATTTGTAGATGTTTTTAATAACAGAGTTTTCCTCTTAGGTGTCCATCTCAAATTCACTCTTTCATGTGGTGTTCCTGTTTGTCTTGTGTTCTTGTTAGGTCAGCAGATATATTTTAATTGCTAAATGAATGGAAAGAAAATTTGTGATATATAGACATCAAATAAAGTGTGTGGTAGCTGCCGAAGTAAACACAACTTAGTCTGGATCTGACAGAAAGATCTTAGTACAATCCAATAGTTTTTGTCTCATTTTCTTATTCCAACAAACACGTTTTCGACCTCACAGCAAGGCACATATGAAAGTTTAGGTATTGATTGTTTAGTCAAAACTGAATGAGAATATTACACACTCGTTTTGTAGCCTATTGGCAAAAGCCACCCCACCCACACACACCGTTCTGACAGCTTGCTGATAACTCCTTTAAAATATGTCACCTGCACTGTCGGGGGTAAGGGCAGGATGCTGAAGAAATTAAGGCTGGCTTCTAAAATCCTCTTTGCTAAAGCAGTTAGAAAACTGAAATGGCCAAGGATTTTCTTTCTGAGCAGTCTAATGTAATATTCCTGACTGTGAGTCAAAGTCATCCATTTATCTACACATCTTTTCAGCAGAGTTCTGTGGCTTCATGGAAAAAGGGAAAAATTGAAATGAATCCCAGTGACTAAAACAGTCCTGGACATTGTCTGGTTTGGGGCATGATGGCTAATGTGTGTGTGTGCTTTGTAGAAACAGTCAGGTGGTCAGTCCAGATCTCACACACAAGCTCGTCTCATTGGATTTTCTTTTTATGGACTTTATTATATAAACTACCATACAATCATAGTTAGACTGAAAGCCTTTCCTTGTCATTTCTGATTCCCAGAGAGACTTTATCTGAGAAAATGTGCTCACCCTCCCAATGCTTACTGCAGGAAGAAGGCCAAGGACAGGTTCCTTGTTACAGGATTCCTTCCCCAGGGGAAACACCCATCTGCATGTTTTGCTTTTAGCAAACTTCCATTTAAGCCCTCCACACTAATATATATTACTGTACTTTTTTGCAAAAACATCCCTATCCCTGTGTGACAAATCTTGATAGCCTAAAGAAATACCCTCAGAACACACTTGTGTTCTCAACAGAGACGCAGAAGTGACTGAAGCCATGGTAGCACTCCAGACCAAAACACAGCGTGGTAAGAAGCAGTGTTTGTCGTTGTTTCCTCTTTGTTTCAGAAACTTAAAAGTATTATTGACAAGAGTATATACAATACACGTAAAGGCTCTACAGACCCTGACCACAGTGCCATAGCTGAACATGTAGAACTGATGATAGTTACAAACATGCTCAGTACAAAGCATGAGTAAGGGAGAGCTGTGGCTCTTGTCTGGCTCTGTAGTCCTCTCCTTAGCTCCTCACTGTGTCCGTTCCCCTTGCATCTGCCCTCAGCCCCTTTCCTTTGGTCTCTATTCTGAAATACAAGAGAACAGAGTTTGAAAGGATATAAAATGGAAAAGAACTGCACTGTTGGCTTTGAGCAAGTTTTCTGGTATAGCCATGCTGAAGATCACCAGTAAGGACGAACAAGATGGCTTGTTGCTAAGCCTGACAATTTGAGGTCAATCCCCAGGGCACACAGGAACTGACTTCTACCCTTTGTTCTCTGACCTCCACACTTGTGCTGTAGCATGCACACACCACCTCCAGAAATAATCAAATATAATAAGTTTTTTCCAAAGGAAACAGAAAAAGTCAGTAATAAAACAATTTATTGGTGGTCTGCTAAAACTAGGAGGGGAGAAGAGTTCTGTGGGAAGCACTGGGTGTCTTATCTGATACCACGTACTATATTAGATTGACTGGCTAATTGGGTGCCTGTGGAACCCCAAACCAGGCACATGGATTTTTTCCTCCAAGACAGAACTTTCTCACTTGAGTCTTCATGTAGTAGACGGATCTAACCAGCTCTGAGGACCCTTCTATAGGGTATTAGGCCTGTCCATGCAGGTGGAGATCTAGTGGTTTGCATCTCAGTTCTGCTGTCTTGGAGATTAGGCTCCAGCGTGTGAATCTTGGTGTCATAGTCAAAGTTCTATTGCTGTGAAGGGACACCATGACCACAGTAACTCTCCTTATAAGGAAAAATATTAATTGGGTCTGGCTTACAGTTTAGAGTTTTAGTCCATTATCAACACGGCAGGAAGTGTGGCTGCATGCAGGCAGCAGACATGGTGCTGGAGAGGTAGCCAAGAGTTCTATACCCTGGGTCCTCAGGCAACAGGAAGAGAGCTACACTAGGCATTTGAACGCACCCCCCCATGTCATACTTTTTCCAACAAGGCCATACCTCCTGAGTACCACTCCCTGTGGGCCTATAGGGACCATTTTCATTTTTAAACCACCACACTTGGGGACAAAACACTAAGATAAGTGGGTTAGAGCAGACTGAGCAGCTGTCATTGCTGAACTGCAAAGTCCATCAGCTTCCCTTCCTCTACCTGTTCCTGGGTAGAACAGAATGTGTTTTATGTTGGCTTAAATTCTTTGATCATGGAGTACTGACCATTGATATCACCCATGTTGGCTTGGTCCATAGAGCTGAGCTGCATATTTTTCTTTTCTTGAGAAATATGCTATCTTGGAAGTCTTGCCAGGGTGGTCTCTAGAACAGAAGAGGAAACCCCTGGTCGTGAAGTATATCCGTTTCCAGACCCACCCTTTATTTAGGTTAGAAGAAAAGAGCTGGTGATCACAACACTTCTCCTTTGGATTCCTACTGGAGGTCTTCTGTGAGGAACAAGTGAAAAGAAAGAGGACCTTAGTGTCTGCTCTGTCAGCAGGTTGGGTTAAGGGCTTCAGGGGACTGGTATCAGCAGTTTTGCTGCTATTGGTGACTTCAAAAGCTCTTTTCAAAATTATCCTAATTATCCTTTTTTTGGTTCCTGAAGCGATAGCACACATGGAAGTCAGAGGACAAATTTTAGAAGTCAGTTCTCTCCTTCCTCCATGGGCTCTAGAAATTAAACTCAGCCTTGTACAGAGAGACTTTTACCACTGAGAGACCTCTACAACTATCTTTGCTCACTTCTGTTTCGTCTAATCAGGGGTGTGTGTGTGTGAAGTGTAAATTCTGTTCTTCATGCTTTGGTTTACAAGATGACAGTGTCTTCTTTCCACACAAAATACCGTGATTTTTTTCCTTCCTGGCGGTCAACCTGTGTTTATCCCTTGCTGGTGTGTGGGGACAGGAAGACAGATACAGTTCCTCACACCCTGAATCTTGTAGTTGACCTTCTGTAGTTGCTGTCCAGAGTGGTGCTGACTGAAAAGTGGAAGCCTGGCTAAGGAATTCATACTGTCCTATTTTTGGTTGTATATTGCTAAGTAAATGTGGTAGGAAAGCAAAAGATTAGGTTTTTTTTACAGAAAGGATTATGTAATTGCTTCTTCCAAGCATTCCCTATCATGATGAAGAAACAAGGTAAAAGTTGTCAAAGTAAGTGCTAAACTTACCAGTAGGAAATAGAGTAGCAGCTCCTTCCAGAGGTGTCTAGTTGGTGCATGTGGTAATGCTTTATCTAGAGATGAACTGAGAACCATGAGTTGAGTTACCAGAACACCTCATAAAGCTTGCAGTTTACTCCTCTGTATTGGGCCACATTCGTGGCTCTGTGGCAGCGCGGGGCCATCAGGCCCGGTCTTCAGCACCTGTCTCACATTGTCTTCCTTCAAAGGTTCTACAGAACATCCCATCTAATCCAGATATTTCAAAGTGGACTCTTTCAAAGTTCTATCCCACAACATAAATAAAATTTTATTAAATGAAATTTATTAAATCAAGGCCACTCTCAGATAATGTTACATAGTAAGAACCTCATGTTATAAGCATTTGCATTTAAGTAGCCAGGGTAATCATTTCTTTGTATCCCAGTTTAATCATTGCATGCTAACAAGAAGCCTGGTAGATCAGACCATTGATTCCCTTGCCCCAGTGTTGTGCCACGGTGCTATCCATCCACCTTCTGACCATGAGAACCCAGAACTTACAGGTTCCAGGCATCCTTTTTAGCATCTCTTTTCTTACCACGTTCCCCTCCCCAACACCACATCACATATGTTCCCTGTGGTTCAGTACGTGCTTCAGTCGGGGTGCAAAACCTTAGCATCAGTAGAAGTGGTGTCTGTCTAGCACTTAGGGAGATATTCAAAATAATTACGTGCTGGGCTCTGTTTTTTCTGGTATAAGATTCAGGTGAGGTAAGGAAAATGTGTTATGGACCCAAAGCCTAGCACTTTGCTCTCCCTTATCAAAGAGCCACACTCTGGAGATATTCCCTGCACTATGAAGTATGCGGAAGGGATACTCCAGCACCCAGCATTCCCTGCTTCTCCAGTGACACTTCAAACCTTGTCAAGATGAAAGATGTGCTTCTTAGGTGAGGTCCCTCACCTCCCTTTGTGGAGGCTCAAATTTCCACTGAGATCACCAGGGAGCGTTTGCTGTGTTTTCTGCCTTAGCAATTTGGTGGCCACTCTATTTTTAGAAAAGCATTGATGCCATGTCAATGCAGTTAGCTTATGTGCTCATTAATGAAGCCCAGAACTAATAGTTACATTATTGGAATTTGACAAAGCCACTCAAATCAATCAATCCCTGCCGTGTGTGTGTTTGAAAACTGTCTAAACATGCTGCTAAATCCCCTAGAAAACTATTCACCCACTTTGGCACCATTAGCCCAGCTAACCAGAGGAACCATTTGCAGTAAATGGGCAGACTGTGTGGCTGCATGGCTGGAACCCTTTCCCTGCCCTTTCATTCACCTATATAAGGTGTGGTTGGTATTGCTCATTGTTTTCCGTATTGCCCTGAAAATTGAAATCCTCTTCTCGTCCAGTAAGCTTGTTCACCACATCAATACAGTTTGAAATGACAGTGGCCTGGGCCTGCTTCAGCTCTCTGAAATCCAGAGAACCATTCTTCCCTAACATTTCCCTCTCACATGCTCACCTTCCCTCCCTGAGGAAACAGTCCACTCCTCTGATATTACCAGGAGTCAAGAGCTCATGAAAGAGATGCGAGAAAGGAATGCTGCCTATTCTGATCATACAGCAAAGCCTGACAAGAGTGCCTGACAAGAGTGCTGATTAGCAGGCCCACTGTGCATCACGGTACCTCTGCTAAGAGTTTCCTCCCTCCAGCTCACAGGTCATCCTGTGTTGGAAGTGGGGATAGAAGTAGGGTGGCACATCCGATCCACACAGTTAACGGGAGATACTGGTCATTCATCTTTGTGCTGGTTCTGGTCTGCTCTGGAAATAACACTGATGTGGTTGCTTTTTTCTATTTGTATGCTTAAAGTAGTGGGTTTGCCTAACATATGTAAGGCCCTGGGTCCATTTTTTGCACCATCAAAAACCAAGCCTTAAGTTGAGTAACTCCTACAGGGATATACTCATAATGCAGAAGTCATACCATGTGTCAGAAGCTATACCCAATATGAAGTCTCATCAGCATGGATGCCTGAATGTGACCTGAACAAGGACAACACCTATAGACATGCTAACATGGAAAGCCCACAAGACCTCAACCATACACCGCAGCTAAACAATGCTGAGAGCACCCAATTGGTCATCCAGTTCCTAGTGGTCAACCATGAAAACATACATACAAATAAGACTATACAGACTGAGCAAGTTGTATGTACATATTTAGAATCACACCCCTATCCCCGTCACACACACAAATAACAAAGAAAAGAGGGCGTGAACTTGAAAGATGGGGGGTACATGGTAGGTTTTAAAGAGACAAGAAAGGGAAGGGGGAAGATGTAATAATAATATCAAATGAAAAAGATTTTTTTAAATTCACACCACAGATAAATATGTTGAAAACAGTTTGTTGACAAAGGAGTGCTTAACTGCTTTCTCCCTCATTTTACTTGTTCAATTTCAGATCATAGCCGTCTGTAAGGAGGCCGCTCTCCTAGCCCTGGAAGAAGACATTAAAGCTGACCGCATTATGAAGAAGCATTTCTCTCAAGCCTTGAGCATTGTGACACCTAGAATCCCAGAGTCACTGATGCGCTTTTATGAAGATTACCAAGAAAAGAGTGGGCTACACACCATCTAAGAAATACATACTTATATGTGTATATTTTGTAGAGAAAAGTTTGCAAATTTTGTCTTGAATGTTTACAGTTTCTTAATAGGTAAATGTTTGAAATATCCTCATTGGAGTTGAAGAGCCTCACCTAAATGTTTTTGAATCATTCAAGTACAATAAACATATCTCTGGGCATGAATTCAAACCATCTTGATTTTCAACAACATACATTCACCCCTCGCTTTATTTCTGTACTCCAGAATTAGCCAGGTCATTGCTTTAAAGATAGGATTTTATGATGCCTAGGTTGACCTCCAACTCTGTGTATAGCCGGGGATGACCTTAAACTTCCGAGTCTGCTGCCTCTGCTTCCCGAGTGCTGGGATTACAGATTATTTTCCACTGTGCTGTTTATGCAGTGCTGGACCTTGAACCCAGGACCTACCCAGTGCATACTAGGCAAGTCTACCAGCCAAGCCACGTCTCCTCTCCCAAATCTGCACTCTAAAAAGCCAGCCAGGTTTAGTAAATGTGTAGTTCTCGCTGCTGTTGACACCTGCATTTATGGCCAGAAAGCATGAAATTATCACATACAAAAAGGCTTAGAAAAGTTAAAGTGTAGGGCCAGTTTGAGCCCAGAACAGAACCCTCAGCTTTTGCTTCAATATTGTAAGAAAATCAAACAGGGCTATTGAGATGGCCTAGCAGGTAAAGGACTTTGCCACCAACCCTGACAACCTGAGGTTGGTGTCTGGACAGAGAGAACCCATCAAGCTGTCCTTTGACCTTCATATGTGTGCCATAGCATGCATGAACACACACACATAAATGTAGTTTAAAAACTAACCAATTTTACCTATAACGCTGCTGTATTGTAAATATGTATGCTGATGCCTCTAGCTATATATCCTCTAAATCCCTTGACACTCTAATACTGTGCAAACCCTCTTGCAAAAATGGTGGGGCAGTACTGGTGTGGTGTTAGTGCAAAGAAAGGAGTTGGAAGGTAAGCGTTTAAACAGATTTTAGAGCCAGGCAGTGGTGGTTTTAAGATTTCAGAGCACCAGTTGTGGAAGCTCTGAGTGGTAAAGTTCTGAGTGATTATATCATTGACATAGACACAGCCATGATAAAGATTCCTAAGCCCTTATCCCCATAGTCAGTTGATAAAGCATTCATATGTGCCATGCTCAAGATGAGTGGCTAAATTTCCTGGGGCTTCCAGTGTAAACAAGTGACTGCAGCTTCCTTCTCCCTGTTTACAGCCTGAGCCTGCTCGCCTATTAGATACCTCCTACCAAGACTAGCCAGCCCCTTCACATGTGCTCTACAGAATAAACAATGGGTTCTGGGTTGCTGGCGGTAGTAGGTATCCTCCATGAGCATGCACACCCCCACCTAGCCGCAGCTTTCCTGCACATGTGTCTGGGTGTCTGTCTTCATTTCCCCCTCACCCCTAGTCAAGGTTCCAGGACCCAAGCTGCACACGGGTTGCAGTAACTCACCCCAAAGCTATAGTCTTATTTGACTTGTGTCCTTTTTATACCAATAATGTTACAAAGCACTCAAAAGACCAGGCCAGTTTTGTCTTAAAGGTTTCATTTCTGATCCCAGAGGCTCATGTTTATGGACAAGTGATGCATGATCCTACTATTTGTGTTTGTTGTGGTGGAATGCATACATAGTACAGGTCACGGCCTATTTAACACAAAAGTGACCAGCTTCTTGGCTTCATATGGTTTACTTTTTTGCATCTTTCAGGAGTTTATCCTTGTACTTTTTTTGGCATTTCAGGGATATTGATACTGGATGTCGATAGTGTTCCAAAAGGTTTAAATAATTTGGATTTTTTTCTGGCTATTTTCTAACATTGAAATTTTAAAAAACGGCTCCCACCTTTTATCTTCATGTCTGATAACTCGCCCTGATCTTTCTTTAAAATCCTTCAGTTTTATCTCTGATATGTGAAATAGTTTTCAGAGAAATGTATAGTTTGTTTTTGCAAGCCTCCTGTCTCTGGCTCCCAAGTCTGGGATTGCGGGCTCAAGTATCTGCTGGATATATCCTGATCAGAAGACAACTATAGAAAGCTGGAATGAAGTTATCTTCTGGTCTGTGACTAGGTAACTTTCTGAAAGTGGAGCCCTCAGGTACTTGGTTGTTTGCCCTCCTGGAGTCCTGTCTGGAAGTGCAAATACACACCTGATCACTCTCTAGAGTGAGTTCAGGGATGTTTGACAGCTTAATGCTCTGTTTACTCACTTGTTCCTCCCAAGCCAACCTGGGTATATCTCAGACAACACAAATAAATTCCTTATTTGAAAACCACAGGACAGCTGTGCTTCAGTAATGGCATTTCACAGCTCCTGACCCCAGGCCTTGAAGCTGACCTGTGTGCACACTAAGACTCGAGAAGGAGTACCGGAAGGGTAGGGCTAAAGAGTAGACTCAAGATAGCAGCTAAACTCCTGTGCCAATACAGTTCTCATCATGAGAGGTGTGCAAACAGAAATAAGATTACCTTTGAGTGGGGAATAACCACAGATTGAAGTCCCCCACATGGACCTAGCAGAGACTATGCCAATAATCTAGTAGGGACGGCNGGGGGGACACAGACTTTAACAGTGCAGGGGAGGGGTATTTTCCAAAAACAGGAAAAAATAGTCTAAAGTAAGAATAGGAATTAACAAAGGTAATCCCTCCAGGCACTACCTTTTGATTCAGAAATCCTACTTTATTCTGCAAATCCTTGGGGAGGAATGGCAAAGGGAAAGCTTACAGCCTTATTTACATAATGACAGTATTCTAAACAGCTCGATTACCTAACATTAAGGGTGATTTAAATCTGTATCTTATCCACATAGTAAAACATTACACTACTATTAAAAAGGGAAGTTCTTCTCTGACCTGATACTTTATCCCAAAATAGAATAACAATCCAAGGCAAATGTGTTTGAACAGCAAAGCCCAGCACCTCACAGTCTCAAGCACAGCTGTTTGCAGAAATATGTGATTCATGCTTTCTAACTACATCACAGAGAGAAACCGAAACCCAGTATAGGATCAGTACATAATTTAAATGATCCCTTGGCCAAAGGAAAAGCCGTTATGTAGATGTGAAGATCAGTGGGTTCATGAGTACCACACAGTGAATGACATGGGCTGGATTAAGCATTCCACTTGTGGTGGGCGGGGGAGTGAGCCCCAGGGAACAGCTGAACATTAAAGTAGAAATTAACACATGGAAAACAATAGAAATGACAGCCACCAGTGCAGTTTTTTTGGAAGGCAAAACCCCAAAGCATGCTCCTCTGTGTGAGTTAGAATGAGCTCCTTACAAAGAAGCCTCTTAGCTTACAAAGGTCCTCTTAACCTAAACTGGATGCAAGGCCTCACTCTCACCTGGCCCGTGACAGTCCTGGACTTCCTAGGTAGTCCTGCTGTGGTCACAAGGCTCCAAAGAACTGTTAGGATTTACAGCTGGCTTTGTGCTTGAAAGAAGGGCTGCAAGCCAGGGAGAGCAGGGTTCCAGAAAAAGGCAAGAAAGTTCTAGAGTCTCCAGATTGATTTAGTAACCCCTCAGTTAAGCATAACTTAGCTTAAGGACCCATTTCAATCCTGTGAATCAGCAGTCCGTTTGTATCACTTTAATCCACTGGAGCAGCAACACATAGTAGAAACAGGAAGCAATACAACTTTCAGCTGGATCTTTAGAAGATGACAAAACTCAAGAAAAGTGAACCTCAGTAAAAGCAAAATGTAAAATTAGGAAGTTGTGTGGGTTCAGGCCAGTATGTAAAAATACACCACCAGCAATATGAACCTGCAGCCTCAGCACAGAGGCCTGCTCGATACCCTTGCTCCATCTGGTCTGGGAGACCTGGTGGATGGATGCTTTTCACAAACTTCATAGCAAGGCTTGCCACATGATACACACCCCTAGATTTAGCTGTCAGCTCTAACAAGGTCACATTCTGGCTCAGACACAATTCACATCTTTTTTTCCTAATACTATCCAGAGGTTCATTCTGCAAATTTTACCTCCTCAAGTGTTTTCCCAGCTCCCTGGTGAATCCTGCGATGGATTTGTCCCGTGATGGATTTGTCCATCTTGGCTACCCGTGCTCACACATCTGTTCCTCTGTGTGCCTCCAGGTCCTTGCTGCTTTACTGCAAGAACCAGTCCGTGACCTTCCTTGGGACCCCTGAGCCCATTGTGCCCTCTGTTATGATGTCACTTGTCAATAGTCTCAACCGTTTTCATTGTAGAGGAGTTAGTTGTGCTTTTACTTTGAAAAACTGAAAGTTATTAGTTTTGTGTTTGTGCCTGTGTGGTGCAAGCTTGTGCCACAGTGGGCATCTAGAGTTCAGAGGACAACTTTCTGGAGGATTCTGTTGTCTCCTTTGTCCGGAGGTTCTGGTAATTGAACTCAGAACTCAGGTTGTCAGGCTTGCGCGGGGAAGGTTTCCGCAGCTGAGCTGTCTTGCCAGCCCTGGACTAAGTTCTTTAACCAACTATCCTTGCCCTCAAAAGAGTTTTTCCTCTATAATGAGAAAAGCCAATGGCATCAGTACATTTCACCTGACAAGGGTTCCAGAGACACATTTGTAATGATTAGTAGCACGGGCCTGCTTTTCATCCCCCATCCCCGCTCCCGCACGGCTAGCTTAACACGAAATAACAACACATAAACTTTATTCATTTAAACACTGCCTGGCCCATTATATCTAGCCTCTTCTTGGCTAAATC